>JANAVB010021307.1:0-44135 GCA_029216955.1 Iris pallida
CTCACATAGATTATACCTTAGTACACATAGGGTTATCCAGCATACGCATAGGAGTCAGATCAGAAATGAGGACCAAGACACAAGAGAAAATAGAATAAGAAGGCACTATGCACTTAGGGTATGAAGTGCTCGCAAGTCATGAAGATTCTTGAAGCCAAAACAAAGATCTACAACTTTCATGTTGAAAGTTAGGAGAAATTATGGCCACAATTCAGCCAAATAGGACATAAAACAGCCAAAATAAGCACTATGCGACACTATGCAGCCTTCGCGGCACTATGCGGCACTATACAGTCTTCTGCGTACTATGCGACACTATGCGGCACTCCATATGCGGCAAGGACACTATACGGTACTATGCGGCACTCCCATATGCGGCTCGATACTATGCAGCACTCCCATATGCGGCTCGGTACTATTCATGCGATACTATACGGCACTCCCATATGCGGCTCGGTACTATGCAGCACTTCTATATGCAGTTCGACACTATACGACACTATGCAGTATTTCCATATGCGGTTCGGCACTATACGGCACTCCTATATGCGGCTCGGAACTATACGGCACTATGCGGTACTCCCATATACGGCTCGGATACATGCGACACTCCCATATACGGCTCGACACTATGCAGCACTATACAACACTCCTATATGCGGCTCGGATACTATACGGCACTATGCGACACTTCCATATGCGGCTCGGTACTATACGGCACTATACAGCACTATACGGCACTTCCAAATGAGGCTCGACACTATGCGGCACTCCCATATACGGCTCGGCACTATGCGGCACTATGCAGTACTCCCATATGCGGCTCGACACTATTCATGCGTCACTATACGTACTCCCATATGCAGTTCGGCACTATGCGACACTATGCAGTACTATGCGGTACTTCCATATGCGGCTCGGCACTATTCATGCGGTATATTTATCGTCCCTGCCAAAAACAGGGCAGATGACATAGAAATTGTCCAAATATTATTTTGGCCATAACTTCCTCAAAACAAGTCAAAATCTAACTTTTCAAATGTCAAAATTGTGTAGAATCAAATTTTCTACAACCTAGGACCATTAGTTTCGAAAATACCAAGTTTGATAGATCAAAACTATGTAAATACATAAAACCCTAGTTTTAGAAACTTAGATCTACACAAAACTAGCCATTAGAATCAAAAACTCCAAGAACTAAACTTGTAGAGAATGTAGAGAAGAACAATATAGACAAATAATATCAAAAAATTAAGAATGAAAAATACAAATCTCTACTTTTGAGCAAGTTGTACTTGCCTAAGGATGGTGGTTGAGGAAAATAAATAAAGTGAATGAGGAGAGAGAGTGAGGAATAGAATATAAATAGGGGTTTGGTTGGCTTAAGAAAACCCTAATCTCTAAACATGCTCCAACCCTTCCACTAATGACATGCTTAAAAGCTACATGCAACCATTAAATAATAAAATAGAATTATGCACATGCTAAATACGGGATACCATGTACAAATTTATGAAAGAATAGTTTTGGGATCGGGAGTGATATCTCTATCCTCCTTAGAAAAATTTTGTCCTCGAAATTTCAGCCAAGACAATGATAGAGGAATCCAGGCAAGCAAGGTGCAATTACAATCTACGCAATCAACCTATCATTAGCAGTCATTGATCATATATTTCAAAATGGTGCAAAAAGCATGTAAACAGATTACCAAGGCATGAGGAGAAACATACCTTCTGAGTCGAACAAGTGCGGATACCAGATCTAATCTCGTCTTCGCTCCCAGGTTGACTCTTCCGGAGAGTGATGGCCCCAAGCGACACGGACAAGGCTAATAGTCCGGTTCTTGAGCACCTTCTCTCGTCCGTCCAAAATAGACACGGGTTGTTCCTCGTAAGTTAGGTCGGTACCAACGACTAACTCTGAATGGTCGAGGACATGACTCGGATCCGGGACATACCCACGCAACTGAGATACATAAACACATCATGTACGCCAGATAGTGAAGGAAAGGGCAAGCCGATAAGCAACATCGCCTACCCGAGCGAGAATCTCAAAAGGACCAACGAATCTTGGACTAAGCTTTCCTCGGGTTCCAAATCTAATGACACCCCGAGTAGGCAAATCCGCAGAAAAACTTGGTCACCAACACCAAACTCTAGAGGCCTACGATGTTGATCCGCCCAGTGTCTGTGTCTGTCATGTGCGACTCGAAGCCACTCTCTGATCAACTTGACTGTCTCCACTGTCTGCGTGATCATCTCTGGTCCCAACAACTTTCGTTCTCCCCATCGTCCCATGCCATAAGGGACATGTATTTTTTCCATATAACTTCGAACGTGCCATCTGGATACTTGCCTGATGACTGTTATTGTAAAGAACTCTACTAAATGAAGATGATCTTCCCAAGTTCCGCCGAAGTCTAAAGTACAAGCCCGTAACATATCTTCCAAGGTCTGAATGGTTCTCTCTGACTGTCCGTCCGTCTGCGGATGGTAGGCTGTACTGAACCTCAATTGGTACCCAAACTTTGATGCAAACTCCGCCAAAAGTGAGAGGTGAACCGCGTGTCTCGATCTGATACTATGCTGACTGGACACCATGCTGCCTCACGATATGCTTCATATACATTTTGCAAGCTGCTCAGTAGACTGCCCTACTCTGAAAGGAAGAAAATGCACAACCTTCGTGAGCCGATCCACGATTACCCAAACTGCGTTTCGACCGATCGGAGATCTAGGTAAACCGATCACAAAGTCCATCGTGATGTGCTCCACTTCCTCCGGAATAGGAAGCGGCTGTAACAATCCTGCTGGTCTCGCTGCTCTGCCTTCACTTGCTGACATAACAAACATCTGGATACAAACCTCGCTATCTCCTTTTCATGCCATTCCACCAAAAGTGTTGCTTTATATCTTGGTACATCTTTGTCCTCCGGGATAAATGAATAAGGAGAACTATGAGCCTCTACATAACTTCTTGTCGAAGGTCTCCACCTGGTACACAAAGACGGTTTTCGAACCTAAGTGTGCCATCCTCATGGATTACTAACTCCTTCCTGAACCTGACTCACACTCTGATCGAAGCTTCTGGATCCACGATCCTCTGCCTGGGCTGCTCTGATCCTCTCTACTAAAGTAGACTGAATCTGCAAACTGGCCATAACTCTGTATCTTGTGGCAAGATCACTTCAATTCTTTTCCTGAAGGTCTTCCAAAATATGCCTCTGCGGGTTAAACGAATACACCACCTCTCCTGCTCAAGGCATCTGCTACCACATTCGCCTTGCATGGATGATACTGAAGATTTACATCAAAGTCCTTCAGTAATTCCAACCATCTTCTCTGTCTCATGTTCAGGTCCCTCTGGGTAAATACATACTTTAAGCTCTTATGATCAGTGTAAATCTCCACTCGATCCCCATATAAATAGTGCCTCCATAACTTAAGCGAGAATACTACTGCTGCTAATTCTAGGTCGTAGGTCGGATAGTTCTTCTCATGGTCCCGAAGCTGTCGAGATGCATATGCTATCACCTTACCATGTGCATCAATACACACCCAAGTCCCTTCCCGATGCGTCACAATACACTGTAAACCCTCCCGATCCTACTGGAAGTGTCAAGATCGGGGCTGAGATTATCTCTTCTTCAACTCTTCAAATGATGTTGACATTCTGCTGACCAAACAAACTCTACATCATTATGCGTCAAACGCGTCAAGGGTGCCGAAATCCTGGCAAAATCTGCCACGAACCTCCGGTAATAACCTGCCAATCCCATGAAACTACGCACTTCTGCTACCGTCTTCGAACTGGCCAATTCTCTACTACCTCAACCTTCTTCGGATCTACTGACACTCCTGCTCCAGAAACAATGTGTCCCAGGAACGAAATACGATCCAACCAAAACTCACATTTACTAAGCTTCGCATAAAGTTGATGCTCCCTCAAGGTCTGCAAAACTGTCCGAAAATGTTTCTCATGTTCTTCTTCACTACAGAAAACGAGGATGCATCTATAATCACTACTACAAACTTATCCAAATAGGGTAAAAAGATGTGGTTTATCAAGTCCATGAACACGACAGGGGAATTAGTCAGTCCAAATGGCATCACCAGAAACTCATAATGCCCATACCGCGATCTAAATGCTATCTTAGGTATGTCCTGCTCCCGGACCCTCACTTGATAATATCCAGATCGAAGATCAATCTTAGAGAAGACGCAGGCCTTACTCATTGATCAAACAAGTCATCAATCCTTGGTAACGGATACTTGTTCTTCACTGTTACTGCATTCAACTGCCGGTAATCGATGCACATTCGCGTCGATCCATCCTTCTTGGGTACTAAAATCACCGGTGCTACTAAGGGATTCGCTGTCTCGGATAAACTGCTTCGCCTTCAGTTCTTCTTCATGCTGGTGTAACTTATCCAACTCTGACTGTGACATCCTGTAAACTCTGCCGACTTTAGGCTCTATTCCAGGATTCAACTCAATGCAAAACTCCACATCTCTCACCGATGGTAAACCTGGAAGTTCATCTGGAAATACATCAAGAAACTCTTTGACCACTCTTGGTATCTGCTTCTGTTCTGCCAATGCTTCTACAACGATGCCCTTGGGTCGATCCTCCAATGATCGAACAAAGACGAACTCCTCAACGCCAGGTACATTAAATACTACCCTACCTTTCTGACAATCTATCGTCATATGACTGTCTCTCAACAGTCCATGCCTAGGACAACATCAAAGTTGCCCATAGGAAACTCAATCAAAGATGCGGGCAATAATCGCCCACTCACTACGATCAGACATGCTAGACACACTCTGCTAACTCCTACGAGCCCATTACCAGTGAGTATATTCATCCTCTCTAGCAATGCCTCGAACTTCAATCCAATACGTGTCGCAAATCGTGCAGATATAAAAGAGTGGGTAGCCTACGAATCAAATAATGCTACAGCAGGAAAAGAGGTTACAGAAACATTACCTGCAACCACGTCGCTTGAAGCTAGTGCATCCTCCAGTGATAAGGTGAAGACCTGGCCCTGGCCTTGCTGAGCTCCCTCCTGCTGTCTTCTCGACCATGCTGTCGCTGCGGCCTCTGCGGGCCTTCCTGGTTCTACGCGTGGCAAAATCTGAGCCTGCGTCGGTAGACGCTGGGCTAGCGGTCTTACGGCCAATGCCGATCCTCTGTTCGTGCTGTCCCCGGAGATGGCAACGTCGAAAACTGCTGAACTGGCCCTCCTGGCCTCTGCATCATAGGAAATTGGCAATCCTGT
The DNA here is from genome assembly GCA_029216955.1 of Iris pallida. Classification (NCBI taxonomy): domain Eukaryota; kingdom Viridiplantae; phylum Streptophyta; class Magnoliopsida; order Asparagales; family Iridaceae; genus Iris; species Iris pallida. Next base: position 5,282 of record JANAVB010021307.1, read on the forward strand.
GGTCCGGACAGCCACACCTCATGCACAATCCGTTAGCTGAATGACACACATCCCTAGTGTGCCCTCCCTTACCACAGTAAATATATCCAATGGGCGTCCCCTGGCACTGCTGCTGGTTCCTCTGCTGCTGATGCCGGACTGGTGCTGTTATCTCTGACACCGCCGTCCTCCGCGGTACTCCTGACTCATTAATACGGATGCCGGGTGCTGGCGCCGATGTTCGCTGCACTGCTCCTCCGCCCCTACTCCGAGGATGGGACCTCTTTTGGCCCCCATGTCTTATCACCAACCTTTGTTGGGTGAGTTCATGCCTCCGAGCAGCCGTTAAAACGGCATCAAAAGTTTGATAGTCGTGCCCTTCTACTAGCTGTAGAATCTCCAAATGAAGTCCTTGCTGGAATCTCATCGCCTTCTCTGGCTCTGTAGCCACCATCGTTGGTACAAACCGACTCAGTCTGCAGAACTCCGCTGTATATCCATCCACCGTCTTACCAGCCTGCTTGAGACTGATAATCCTCTGTTGTAGCTTATACCGCGCTACCATGCCAAAGTACTTGGCCTTGAATCTGGTACTAAAGCTATCCCAAGGAACAGGACGCCTCATTCCAACCTCTTCCGATGCCCACCAGTCGCGGGCGAGATCCTGAAGTAACAGTCTAACCAGGTCAACCTTCTCTTCTGCTGGAACCTTTGCTGCGGTCAATAGCCTCGATATCCTGAAGCCAAGCATCGTCGTGATGGCATCCTCCGTGCTGTCAAAGTATCTCGGGTTAAGTCGACAAAACCTTCCCGATGCTCCCGAATCATTTTTTACACTTCTCTCAAGGGCTAATTGTGACCCCTGTTTCAGTAGCACATTCTGTTCCTGCTGCTGGGTCTGTTGTTGTGATGGGCTGCCACCTGACGCTGCTGAGTGGCCAGGAATCCCCGGATGACCTCCAGGAGTGCTGCAGCATCAGGCACTGTCGTCGCTGCCGGCACCGCTGGGGGTGCAGGAGTTTCTAGAACCTGCGGTTCCATTGGCTCTAATATCACTTCTACTCGGATATGGTCAGAAGAAGGTATTCTTTCCGGCTGCTGCCCCGTCGAGCCATGCTCTACTGGACGTTCCTCCATGATGGCCTCACCAGCTACTGAGAACAAAACGCCCCTATAGGGAAAGATACATGATATCAAATGACAGGACGAAGAAGATTCGAGGATACAATTCAAGTTATCAATCAAGGTGAGGGAAGAGAAATCGAGGCAAGAGTTTCAAAGGAAACAAGTTTTGATTGAGACTCCTATAATAATAACACCCCACAAGTCTGAAAATCAGACCTGTATGAGCCACCAATAAAACCTTGTCATGCCCCAGTACCCATATACGGAGACGGACTAGGCCAGCTACTCCATATGAGGTATATAAACGTCATACGACGATCGTGGCTGTCAAGAGACAAGGGGTGCATGCAACAATCAAGTCTCCTATGGTCTTACAGAGCATCTAGGTCTCAATCAATCAAACAAGAAGCAGTAAATAATGATCATATAAGATAAAGCAGTAAGGCGTCCCCGACGTATCATCAAAATGATCATGGGAATCTAGCTTTATAAGTTAGCTAGCCCAGAGAGTCATAGGTACATAATTGTATTCAGCGACAGTCTGATTTAATTACAAATTATGCAAAGATAAAATATCCAGATTAGCCGGCTAAACAGGTGCCGGTAGCTAAACGCCAGAACATAAGTAAAGATACTAGAGTGGTGGAGAAGAAACCCACTCGAGTCCCCCGCCAGCCATGCTCCTAGTATGCACCATTGACGTCGGGAAGTTTGGATCCTCAGGCGCTGCTACGAGATCTGGCCAAACAAAACCAGCAGGGTCAGCCCCGAATAGCAAGTACCATAAAGAAGCACAAAAGAGTGAGATAAAACCCAAGCACAAAATAATAATACTAGTAATAATAAAAGCCTCCGATCGTAACCTCGATCCACAGCCTATCCTAGCACGATAGCCCAACCCAACAACCAAACAAGGACATGGGTTGGACCACGCACCATGACAGTCCATGTCCCTCGGCTACTAACGGAAGTTACAAGGCACAGTCAAGTCATTTTTCAAGCGGCCATTCATTCATGCTTTCTATATTTGGCGGAGTTATTCCCCGATACTGATTAAAAGGAATCCTCCGACCGTGTCAACCCAGCAGGGCTAGCCAAACTATAAGACATATAGCACATTGATTATGTACTGGTCCCCGGAGGGCTACCGCGCTAAAACATATAATACATAGCTCGTATGAGTCGGATATAGCCATCCGCTGTAGGCGAGTGAAACCATATCCATGGCGGCCAACCCGACACGTCAGGACTGGGCCTGGGGTGGCTAGTATGGCACGATCTCGGGATTCTTCCCACCAAATGCATCTACCAAGTTAGTTGACTAGTTAATTCCTAGGTTATCTTCGAAGTTCACATGTCGTGGTCACATGCTCACTCCCCTTAGATGTCGTACATTGTACGAGTACCCCAAGAAGGGATCCGTACTGGCTCATAGGGTCATATATATGTACCCCTTTCTTGGTGTAATGTAACACACACATACCACATCATTGCTACTGACCAATCGCTATGTAAATGTTGGACTCTTAGAGGTACTGACAGGTATCACATAGGAACACTTAGCACTTAGGATAGCACATCGGTGCTCACATAGATTGTACCTTAGTACACACATAGGGTTATCCTGTCACGACCCGCACCCTAATCGGACACGAGTCGGACACGCCCTGCCTTTGTCGTTTAGACACAACAAAGTAAGCTGTACCAATCTAGGAAAACTAACCAGATATCAAGACAAGTATAAAAACACAGCATCTATAAATGTGTCCCAACCAGAGTAAAGTACAAACTCAGAATTTATTACATTCCGGCAAATGAAAGTAAGTCTACTAGTCTCAATACAGGAAAATATAAAATGCTAAAGGTAAACTCTAGGCTTCTGCAGCCTCTAAGTCACAAGCAGCTCCAGCTGGCTCAGCAAAAATAGCAACATCCTGTCCATAATAGGTGTCGTACAGGGCCTCCAACTCACCTGCAACATATATTATTCAGGAGTCGAGCAAGTACAGTTCTAGGTAATGAATATGACATCATGATATGAAAGTACAAGAAAACATGAAAAGTACAGAAAAGAACATGGTGAATATGTACATGAAAGAACAGGGTGTGCAAAGTACATGAAAGAACATGGTATGTAAGAACATGAAAACATGATATGTAAGCACAGGAAAGAACATGGTATCTCAGGAATCACAGGAAATAAGTACAAGGTATATCTCCTGAACATATGTGTACAATGTTTTGAAATATAACTAAGTATGTGACCGGTTAGGGGTAAGCACATGAAAGCACATGAATGGTACGACTTAGGACCCGCGTGCACGATGCGGGGTCTAAGCTAAACACTTGAGTTGTTTCGTGGGTTTGGTCACATAAATAGTCTATTTTCCCACCCCAGGTACAAGTAATAAGAACAAGGAACATAAGCACCAGAAATACATGATGTGTTGCAATGTGTCAATCAAGGAAGCACATGATATAATGAAATGCACAAGACCGTAGAGTGTACTTGCCTAGCTCCAGAAAAGTACAGGTAGGCAATAGAGCTAGATATCCTCCTGTATGTAACAATGATTTGATACAAATCGATTAATAAACTGGTTGAAACTAACTTGGTTATAAATGATAAGTCAACATTCATAAGGTAACTAGTTCTAATCTAGAAAAGTTATTTAACAAAAACCTTAGTTCTAACTTGATAATACAATATACCCTACAAATGATTATTTACCTAAATTAGAATTATCATTAATAGGAAGTAATAATGGCTAGTTATTCTCAGGTTCCACTATTTCACAAATCTTAAAGAACTATGGTTTGATTTGGTATCCAAATTACAAGGACATTTCCCATAGCCTTACCTAGGTTCAGGTGAGAACCTGTTAGGAAGTCCTGAATCTAACTTCCCTAATGTGGCTAATCAAGGATTTGAACCATGAGATGTTGTATAGTACACTAGACCTTGATAGATTCTGAATCATGATTCAGATGAAAACTTTCCTGCACTCCTACTAAACTGGGACTGAAATATGTTTCCTCATGAACAGTCTCAGTGTTGGACTGTTATTCCATTCCAGTCCTATAATTCAACCACTCAGTCCAAACTGGTTCCATGACAGTCCTAAGTTAGTACACTATTAGCTCTGGTATATACCAGCCATATCAGTCCTGTATTGGTGTATACTAGTCCCAAGTTCAATTCAATACCCATTCAAAATGTTGACAGTACCATGAACCCTCAAGGAGTAATTTTCTACAGGGACAGGACACTATAGTCTAGGTTTAACTTCTAAAGTAAGATTACTACAAATCCAATCCCTAAAAGAGCTGAACAAAATAAGTCCTGGACATTTCAGGTTACTAGCCTAAATCAATTTAGTCTAAAATTAATCCCACTAGTCCTAAACTGATATACACAGTCTTAAAATAAGGTTTCAAAACAACCAATGGTCCTTAACTGTCATCTACTAACCAAATCCAAGTTTTACATGAAATTTTTATATCTCTGACTGAGACAATACCAATGAGTCTCAAAATCATGAATGATATGTTCTCAGAAATTCTCAAGTTTAGCTGAGACTCATTCTCAAGAATCACAATAAATCTCAGGTTTTACATTGAACAGGGCAGGGATGTGAGCTCCAGTTTCAAGGACTGAGCTCACTACATATGGTTCCAGGTTATCTAATCCTACTGAGACATTGTACAGTTCAGAACTTCAAATTCCTAATTCCTTTATATCAATTCAGCTACAGAACTAATCCCCTGGCCACATTCAGAATGAACTAAAGGACTGAGCTCACTACATATGGTTCCAGGTTATCTAATCCTACTGAGTCATTGTACAGTTCAGAACTTCAAATTCCTAATTCCTTCATATCAATTCAGCTACAGAACTAATCCCCTGGCCACATTCAGAATGAACTAACAGTGAAGTGCAACTCAGATTCAACTGAATGTTCAAGTTAACTCTTGGATAAAAACACAAGGATTTATAATGAATGTACAAACTGAATCTGCCATCTATTACCTAACATGTTAACTGCTTTAAAATAGAGAAACATCTACATAACAAAATAGTCTACTGGATATGGGGACTGATCCAGTTGGTCCAGTTAACATCTAACTGTAGTCAACTAAAACACCATATTGCATTTCAGGACAGGTCTTTAGGTTACCACTGAGATTCATCTCAGGTCACCCAATGAACCAGGACACTGAGCTACTATACAGCACTTGAAATCCCAGGTAATACCAACAAGAATTGATGCCCAGGTTCACACAACTCAGAGTCAGGTCTCCTAGCTATCCAACTATATAATGAAAATAAATCTCTGAACTGAACATACCCTGAAATTAAATTAGAAGCCAATTTCAGTGATTCATCTCAAAACAGGTTACTAGCTTCCTTCCTAATGTTCTTCAAGTCCTGTCTAGTCTCCTAAATTGAGGTTCATCTAGATGACTGATGTCTAAAAAAAGAGTGGATGAAATAACCACTCGTTTCCTAGTTAAAGGAAACTGTAGGGTGCTATCATGGATCCAGGAATTGAACCAAGCTGATACTGGTACACTCTTCAGTTCGAAACACCAATCAATCCACCATCCTTTACTTAAAGCATCAAAATAATCAGGATTCAATTATGCCTTCTCAATGAGTAGGGTTCGAACAGGATACACTCCTCCTACTCATCCCCAGGTTGATACTTACCCTGACCTCTGAATTCGACCAAACATCTATTTATACCCAGGTTTAATTCACATGCTAAAGCCACTAAATCAGTTCACAAACAATACTGATATCCAGTCCTTGACTTGCTGAATAATCAAGTCCTGGACTTCTCGGTTACTAATTATAGTTAGACAAAACTAAGTTAATGCTTCCTAAATTATTGTATCAAAATAACAGAGTTAGAATCCTATGATACATAACCAACTGTCATTACACCCTTCCAATTCAAACCAAAGCCTACTTATAAGTTAATTTAGAAGGATTAGAAAGTTACCTGAGATTCGATTTGGGTTTGATGTGTCAAGAACACAGCCTCAGATCTGTCAGATTCAATTTGTTGGGGAGAACATACAACAGTTGGAGTCCTCGATTCCTCACCAATGAGAACAACAACCAGCTCAACAAAGGAAAGAGATCGAATCAAATAATTATCCAATCACAAATTATCTAAACTAAGGAAATTGCTCGATTCCTCACCTCTTTCAGCTGCTCGATTTGACAGTACTAGGATGGATCAACCAAGAAGGAACGAATCATCAAGAAAACTCGAAACAGAAATCAATTAATCCTATGAACAACATTGAACAACCTTAAATTAGATCATTGAATGTCCAGAACATGGATCGATCGAATTCTTCATTAAACAACCAAACTGACCTTAGTTCTCTGATCTGATCCCGATCTAAGAATCAACCACAACTCCTCACGCCGACTCCATGATCTGATGATCATCTGTAATGCTTGCCAAGCCATGAAGACGATCCGCCATGGCTGGTTAGAACAGAGCTTGATTGGAGAAGATGAGATTGGAAGAATAAGAAAATGCTGCTCCTCTGAAGTGTGGGGAGAATTGACCTTAAATAGGCGGTTGAAAGAGGAATTGGAGGGAAAAGAATTGGGGAAGTTCTTTGGAGCACATGGCTCGATTGTCAGAGAATCAGTTGGCGAGGAATAATTTTACTAAACGGTTCCTCCGCCAAGAATTTCAAATTCATTTCTTCTCCTCTGAGAAGAATGAGAATGGAAGGAGTAGTAATCAGTTGAAATACTAATTTCTCAAAACAGCCAGGCCCTTGGCCATTCGGCCTATAGTAAATAAGAGCCTATTGTAAAATAACGGTCCAAAGTAAATAAGAGCCTATTGTAAAGCTGAGGAGATAATTGGTTTAGAAATTCAAAAAAATCAATTAGGGTTTATATGAATGAATATTAATAAAAAAAAATCTCTGAGAAGTGGGGTTACAAATCTCCCCCCTAAAAAAATTTTGTCCTCGAAATTCGAAGACCCCAAAGAATAAATCTCAGTAATTCACAAAAGATCCAACACCAGTCATTTATTGAAAATAAAATTTCAAAAGAAACAGAGTACAATCAAATCAATCAAACAGATTGGGGTAGCACTCCCGCATCTCGTCCTCGCGCTTCCATGTGGACTCTCCCGGAGAGTGGTGTCTCCATATGACACGGACAAGTAGAATAGTCTGGTTCTGCAGGCGCTTCTCCCTCCTATCAAGGATCTCCACTGGCTGCTCCTCGTAGGTCAAGCTCGGGCCCACCTCTAGCTCTGAATAGTTCACCATATGGCTCAGATCTGGAATGTAGCGTCGAAGCTGGGATACATGAAAAATGTCGTGCACTCCCTCCAAGCTAGCTGGAAGCGCTAATCGATATGCCACCTCGCCAATCCGCGTCGTCACGTCGAAAGGTCCGATGAATCTCGGACTGAGCTTCCCGCCTCTGCCAAATTTGATGACGCCCCTGGTCGGTGAGATCTTCAGGAATACTCTATCTCCAACCGCGAACTCAAGTGGCCGTCTGCTGCTGTCCGCCCAATGCTTCTGCCGATCCTGTGCAAATCTGAGACGCTCCCTGATCAGTCTGACTTTCTCAGCTGAGTCTACCACCATCTCTGGCCTAAGTAAAGCTCTCTCGCCAACGTCGTCCCAAGATAAGGGCGTGCGACATCTCCGTCCATATAGTGCCTCGAACGGGGTCATCTCGATGCTGGCCTGATAACTGTTGTTATAGACAAACTCTACCAGATGCAAATGATCCTCCCACGAACCACTGACGTCGAGTGCACAAATTTGCAGCATGTCCTCCAGTGTCTGAATGGTCCTCTCGGACTGCCCATCCGTCTATGGATGATAGGCGGTGCTGAACTTCAACTGTATCCCAAGCTCAGCTGTAGACTCCTTCAGAAATGTGATGTAAAGCGACTATCTCTGTCTGAAACGATGCTAACTGGCACTCCATGAATCCTCACAATCTGACGCATGTAGAGGTCTGCAAGCTTCTCGGTCGATAGCCCAACCTTGAACGGAATAAAAAGACAGACTTCGTCAGTCTGTCCACGATCATCCAAATAGCGTCCTTGCCACTGAGAGTACACGGTAATCCAGAGACGAAGTCCATGGTGATATGTTCCCACTTCCATTCGGAATAGGTAAAGGCTGGTGTAGTCCTGCTGGTCTCTGGCGCTCTGCCTTGACTTGCTGGCACACAAGGCATCTAGAAACAAATCTGGCAACCTCTCTTTTCATCCCATACCACCAAACATACTCCCGCAGGTCCTTGTACATCTTGGTAGATCCAGGATGTATAGAATACTACGACTGGTGGGCCTCCTGCATCACTTCCTCCCACAAGTCCTTGGGCACACACAACTGGTTCCCGTGCCTCAAGGATCCGTCCTCTGTAATGGTGAAGTCGTCAAGCAGTCCTGCCTCCGCCTGAGCTCTAAGACATCGGAGTCCCTCATCAAAAAATTGGGCCTCCCTAATCTCTCTAACAGTTCTGATTGTATCTGCATGTGCATCAGCTGCCCTCCTGCTCCTGGTAGAACAATCTCAATCCCAAGGCTCTCAAGATCGTCCAGAAGATGTCGATCCATGGCAACAGGATATCGACTGAGAGCATCTGCTACCACATTCACCTTCCTAGGGTGGTACTAGATTGATGTCGAAATCCTTCATGAGTTCCAGCCATCTGTGCTGCCTCATATTCAGCTCTTTCTGAGTGAAAACATACTTCAGGCTTTTGTGGTCCGTGAAGATGTCCACTCTCTCCCCATACAAATAGTGCTTCTATAGTTTCAAGGCAAATATGACTGCTGCAAGCTCCAAGTCATGTATGGGATAATTTTTCTTATGGGGCCTCAATTGTCTAGAAGCATAAGCAATAACCCTCTTGTTTGCTCAAGCACACATCCTAAGCCTTTCCCTGAAGCATCACTATAGATGACGAATCCTCCTGATCCTGATGGCAAAGCTAGAACTGGCGCTGTAGTGAGTCTTCTCTTCAATTCTTCAAATGCTGACTGGAAGGCGTCGCTCCAGATGAATTCCTCGTCCTTCCGTGTAAGCTTCGTCATAGGCTCCGCTATCCTGGAAAAATCCTTCACGAACTTCCTGTAGTATCCTGCTAGTCCCAGGAAACTACGAGTCTCTGCTACTGACTTGGGAGGTGCCTATGCTTCCACGGCTTCAACCTTCTTGGAATCCACAGAAATCCCCTCTCCAGTCACCACATGCCCTAGGAACTCCACTTTGTCCAAGAAAAACTCATATTTCGAGAGTTTCTCGTACAGCTTCTCCTTCCGCAGAATCTCTAACACAATCCGCAGGTGCTCCACATGCTCCTCCTCGGTCTTCGAATATATCAGAATGTCGTCAATGAAGACTACGACAAACTTGTCCAGAAACTTGTGAAAACTTTATTCATCAAGTTCATAAATACTGTGGGGGCATTGGTGAGTCCAAATGGCATCATCAGAAACTCATACTGGCCGTATCGGGTGTTGAAAGCTGTCTTCGGAATATCCTGCTTCCGAACCTTCATCTGATGATATCCCGACCGAAGATCAATCTTGGAAAAGACCTTCGCTCCACTAAGCTGGTCAAAAAACTCATCAATCCGCGACAAAGGGTATCTATTCTTGATGGTGATGTTGTTGAGTGCACGGTAGTTGATGCCATCCTCATAGCCCCATCCTTCTTGGGCACGAAGAGTACCGGTGTTCCCCAGGGTGAAGCACTAGACGAATAAAACCCTTGTCCTCCAGCTCATCAATCTGGACCTTCAACTCTGCAGCTTCCTTCTGGTTGATCTTGTAACAATGCTGGGACTTCAGCACACGATCCGGGCACTAAGTCGATGCTGAACTCCATATCTCGATCTGGCGGCAATCCTGGCAACTCCTCGGGGAAGACGTCGAGATACTCTACAATAAGTGGATGCGGCAACTCCTGGTCCTCTGCAACAGCTCGAAATAAACTCCCTCTGGCCTCTCTCAACTCGTCTGCTGATCTCGAACGGTAGAACTCCCTGGCGGGATGAAGATCACCTTTTCCTCATGGCAGTCTATTATAGAAAATTGCTCGCTCATCCAGTCGATGTCGAGGACTATATCAAATTCGGACAATGGCATCACTAGAAGTCGAGCCCTAATCTCTCTTCCAGCAATAGTGATAGGGCATTCCACCATCTCACTGACTGGCACTACTACTCCTCCTGTCATAATCCGACAGTTCCTCCTAGTGGGCTTGGGTGTAAAGCCGCATCTATGCAGAAACTCATATGATACAAAGCTATGGGTGGCTCCAGAATCAAATAATGCAATGGCAGAAAATAAATGTAAAAGTATAGAACCTGTGATCACATCTGGCACTGCCTCGTCCTCCTCAACTGCAGCCATGACGTAAGCACGTCCCTGCTGTGGTCCTTCCCTCTGCTGACGCTGTGCAAATTGCTGCTGCTGAGTGGGTAAAGCTGGTCCTCTCTGTGGTGCAGCTGGTAGAGCTCTGGGTGGTGCATGTGGTGGTCCTCCAGCTCATCGGGGTCCTCCTACTAGTCGAGCTATAGCCTGAGTACAGTCCCTCATCTGATGTGCATCTGATCCGCAAAAGAGGTAAAGTCCCAGCCTCTTGCGGCACTCGTCAATAAGGTATCCGGGACGATGATAAAAGGCACAACTGGTCGCCAAATGCTGTCTCTGATTCTGATGTGCAGGACCTCTGGCCGAACGGTGATGCTGTTGCTGCTGTGGCCTCGCCTGGATCTGAGTCTGAACCCTCTTTGCTGGTGCCTGGAAACTGCTGCCCACGTCCCGGTCCCTCTTCAGCCTTGGGTCTGCCTCCTCTCACAACCTGAGCAATTTTGAGGATGCTCGCATACGTCGTCGCCTGACTAATCGCCACTGCATGTCACAGCTCCCGGTGAGACCCTTCTTGAATCTCCATGCTCTATCCTCCGGTGCTCTGACTAGGTTCTTTGCGAACCTGTTGAGCCTAGTAAACTCTGAAGAGTACTGTGCAACCGTCATCGTCTCCTGCTGCAGCGTCTCGAACTCATCCTCATCATCCCTCCACATCAGGGAAAAACTTCTCCTTGAACAGAGTTTTGAAATCTGCCCAAGATACCTGCTGTGCTACCAACTGAGGCTCCTCGCGGTACCAGGCTCTGGCAAGGTCGAACAGTCGCATGCTCGCCACCTCTACCTTCAAGTCATCCGGGATCTGCGCCATCTTCAAGGTCCTCTCCGTATTCTCCAGCCATTCGTCTACATAGACGATCCCCTCGTTGCCCCAGAAGTCCATCGGGCAGAGGTGCTGGTACTCTTTGGCCGTCCCTGGTCTCCGTGCTCGTGGTACTGGAGGTGCTGCTGGTGCTGGTGCTGGTGCTGCCGGCCTCTGGTCCTGAGTGCGTCGACGACAGTCGCTCTGAACTGTGCGGCCTGCTGGCTCTGAGCCTCCCTGAACTGCGCAGCCTGGTGATTCTGGGCCTCCATAAACTGCTGGAACATCGCTATCACCTGAGCGCCGTCAAACATCATCGTCGAGGGTAGCGACGGAAAGATCGGAGGTGCGACTGGAAGCTTATCTGCTGGAACGTCTGGTGCAGCCTGCTGATCTGAACTGCCTACGACTCCGGGCTGATCCGCGGTCTTCCTCGTAGTGACCATCCTGTAATAGAGAGAAACTCCGTTGATTGACAAACCCTAAAACCTAATAAACAATATTTTTATAATATCAAAACACCTGATAAACCTGATATACCCTTATTTCCTAATTTTCCTATGTTGTGTTCAAGTTTCCCTAGTATAATCAAGTTTCCCAATAGTACGCTAAGATCTAAGTACCATTAGGATGGACCTGCATGGGCCACCACTAAAAACATGTCACGACCCGCTCCCGAATAATCAGACACGAGTCGGACACGCCCAGCCTTTGTCGTTTAGATACAACAAAGTAAGCTGTACCAATCTATAAAAACTAACCAGATATCAAGACAAGTATGAAAACACCGCATCTATAAATGTGTCCCAACCAGAGTAAAGTACAAACTCAGAATTTATTACATTCCAGCAAATGAAAGTAAGTTACTAGTCTCAATACAAGAAAATATAAAATGCTAAAGGTAAACTCTAGGCTTCTGCAGCCTCTAAGTCACAAGCAGCTCTAGCTGGCTCAGCAAGCAACATCCTGTCCATAATAGGTGTCGCACAGGGCCTCCAACTCATCTGCAACATATCCTATTCAGGAGCGGAGCAAGTACAGTTCTAGGTAATGAACAAGACATCATGATATGAAAGTACAAGGAAACATGAAAAGTATAGAAAAGAACATGGTGAATAGGTACATAAAGAACAGGGTGTGTAAAGTACATGAAAGAACATGGTATGTAAGAACATGAAAGAACATGATATAAGCACAGGAAAGAACATGGTATCTCAGGAATCACAGAAAATAAGTACAAGGTATATCTCTTGAACATATGTGTACAATGTTTTGAAATATAACTATGTGACCGGCTAGGGGTAAGTATATGAAAGCACATGAATGGTACGGCTTAGGACCCGCGTGCACGATACGGGGTCTAAGCTAAACACACCTGAGTTGTTTCTTGGATTTGGTCACATAAATAGTCTATTTCCCTACCCCAGGTACAAGTAATAAGAACAAGGAACATAAGCACCAGAAATACATGACGTGTTGCAATGTGTCAATCAAGGAAGCACAGGATATAATAAAATGCACAAGACCGTAGAGTGTACTTGCCTGGCTCCAGGAAAGTACAGGTAGGCAATAGAGCTAGATATCCTCCTGTATGTAATAATGATTTGATATAAATCGATTAATAAACTGGTTTAAACTAACTTGGTTATAAATGATAAGTCAACATTCATAAGGTAACTAGTTCTAATCTAGAAAAGTTATTTAACAAAAACCTTAGTTCTAACTTGATAATAGAATATACCCGATAAATGATTATTTACCTAAATTAGAATTATCATTAATAGGAAGTACTAATGGCTAGTTATTCTAAGGTTCCACTATTTCACAAATCTTAAAGAAATTCTATGGTTTGATTTGGTATCCAAATTACCAGGACATTTCCCATAGCCTTACCTAGGTTCAGGTGAGAACCTGTTAGGAAGTCATGAATCTAACTTCCCTAATGTGGATAATCAAGGATTTGAACCATGAGATGTTGTATAGTACACTAGAACTTGATAGATTCTTAATCATGATTCAGATAAAAACTCTCCTGCACTCCTACTAAACTGGGACTGAAATATGTTTCCTCATGAACACAGTGTTGGACTGTTATTCCATTCCAGTCCTATAAATCAACCACTCAGTCCAAACTGGTTCCATGACAGTCCTAAGTTGGTACACTATTAGCTCTGGTATATACCAGCCATATCAGTCCTGTACTGGTGTATACTAGTCCCAAGTTCAATTCAATACCCATTCGAAATGTTGACAGTACCATGAACCCTCGAGGAGTAATTTCCTACAGGGACAGGACACTATAGTCTAGGTTTAACTTCTAAAGTAAGATTACTACAAATCCAATCCCTAAAAGAGCTAAACAAAATAAGTCCTGGACATTCCAGGTTACTAGCCTAAATCAATTTAGTCTAAAATTAATCCCACTAGTCCTAAACTGATATACACAGTCTTAAAATAAAGTTTCAAAACAACCAATGGTCCTTAACTGTCATCTACTAACCAAATCCAAGTTTTACATGAATCTTTATATCTCTGACTGAGACAATACCTATGAGTCTCAAAATCATGAATGATATGTTCTCAGAAATTCTCAAGTTTAGCTGAGACTCATTCTCAAGAATCACAATAAATCTCAGGTTTTACATTGAACAGGGCAGGGATGTGAGCTCCAGTTTCAAGGACTGAGCTCACTACATATGGTTCCAGGTTATCTAATCCTACTGAGACATTGCACAGTTCAGAACTTCAAATTTCTAATTCCTTCATATCAATTCAGCTATAGAACTAATCCCCTGGCCACATTCAGAATGAACTAACAGTGAAGTGCAACTCAGATTCAACTGAATGTTCAGGTTAACTCTTGGATAAGAACACAATGATTTATACTGAATGTACAAACTGAATCTGCCATCTATTACCTAACATGTTAACTACTTTAAAATAGAGAAACATCTACATAACAAAAATAGTCTAATAGATATGGGGACTGATCCAGTTAACATCTAACTGTAGTCAACTGAAATACCATATTGTATTTCAGAATAGGTCTTCAGGTTACCACTGAGATTCATCTCAGGTCACCCAATGAACCAGGACACTTAGCCACCATACAGCACTTGAAATCCCAGGTAACACCAACAAGAATTGATTCCCAGGTTCACACAACTCAGAGTCAGGTCTCCTAGCTATCCAGCTATATAATGAAAATAAATCTCTGAACTGAACATACCCTGAAATTAATTAGAAGCCAATTTCAGTGATTCATCTCAAAATAGGTTAATAGCTTCCTTCCTAATGTTCTTCAAGTCCTGCCTAGTCTCCTAAATTGAGGTTCATCTAGATGACTGATGTCTAGAAAAAGAGTGGATGAAATAACCACTCGTTTCCTAGTTAAAGGAAACTGTAGGGTGCTATCATAGATCCAGGAATTCAACCAAGCTGATACTGGTACACTCTTCAGTTCGAGACACCAATCAATCCACCATCCTTCACTTAAAGCATCAAAATAATCAGGATTCAAATATGCCTTGTCAATGAGTAGGGTTCGAACATGATACACTCCTCCTACTCATCCCCAGGTTGATACTTACCCTGACCTCTGAATTCAACCAAACATCTATTTATACCCTGGTTTAATTCACAGGCTAAAGCCACTAAATCAGTTCACAAACAATACTGATATCCAGCCCTTGACTTGCTGAATAATCAAGTCCTGGACATCTCGATTACTAATTATAGTTAGACAAAACTAAGTCATGCTTCCTAAATCATTGTATCAAAATAACAGAGTTAGAATCCTATGATACATAACCAACTGTCATTACACCCTTCCAATCAATCCAAAGCCTACTTATAAAGTTAATTTAGAAGGATTGGAAAGTTACCTGAGATTCGATTTGGGTTTGATGTGTCAAGAACACAGCCCCAGATCTGTCAGATTCAATTTGTTGGGGAGAACATACAAACAGTTGGAGTCCCCGATTCCTCACCAATGAGAACAACAACCAGCTCAACAAAAAAAGATCGAATCAAATAATTATCCAATCACAAATTATCTAAACTAAGGAAATTGCTCGATTCATCACTTCTTTCAGCTGCTCGATTTGTACTAGGATGGATCAACAAAGAAGGAACGAATCATTAAGAAAACTCGAAACAGAAATTAATTAATCTTATGAACAACATTGAATAACCTTAAATTAGATCATTGAATGTCCAGATCAGGGATCGATCGAATTCTTCATTAAACAACCA
The DNA here is from genome assembly GCA_029216955.1 of Iris pallida. Classification (NCBI taxonomy): domain Eukaryota; kingdom Viridiplantae; phylum Streptophyta; class Magnoliopsida; order Asparagales; family Iridaceae; genus Iris; species Iris pallida. Next base: position 20,888 of record JANAVB010021307.1, read on the forward strand.
AACTCACCTCAGTTCTCTGATCTGATCTCGATCTAAGAATCAACAGCAACAGCTCCTCACACTGACTCCATGATCTGATGATCATCTGCAATGCTTGCCGAGCCATGAAGATGATCCGCTATGGCTGGTTAGAACAGAGCTTGACTGGAGAAGATGAGATTGGAAGAATGAGAAAATACTGCTCCTCTGAAGTATGGGGAGAATTGACCTTAAATAGGCAGTTGAGAGAGAAATTGGAGGGAAAAGGAATTGGAGAAGTTTGTTGGAGCACATGGCTCGGTTGTCAGAGAATCAGTTAGGGAGGAATAATTTTACTAAACGGTTCCTCCGCCAAGAATTTCAAATTCATTCTTTTCCTCTGAGAAGAATGAAAATGGGAGGAGTAGTAGTCAGTTGAAATACTTATTTCTTAAAACAGCCAGGCCCTTGGCCATTCGGCCCATAGTAAATAAGAGCCTATTGTAAAATAAGGGTCCAAAGTAAATAAGAGCCTATTGTAAAAGCTGAGAAAATAATTATTTTAGAAATTCAAAAAAATCAATTAGGTTTTATATGAATGAATATTAATAAAAATAATAATCTCTGAGAAGTGGGGTTACATATCCAGCATACGCATAGGAGTCAGATCAGGAATGAGGACCAAGACACAAGAAGAAGTAGAACAAGAAGGCACTATGCACTTAGGATATGAAGTGCTCGCAAGTCATGAAGATTCTTGAAGACAAGACAAAGATCTATAACTTTTATGTTGGAAGTTGGAAGAAATTCTGGCCACAATTCAGTCAAATAGGACGTAAAACAGCAAAAAACAGTCAAAATAGGCACTATACGGCACTATACAGCCTTTTGCGGCACTATGCAGCACTTTACGGCATTCTTCGGCACTATACGGCACTCCTATATGCGACTCGGACACTATACGGCACTCCCATATGCGGCTCGGCACTATGCAGCACTCTCATATGCGGCTTGGCACTATTCATGCGGCACTATGCGGCACTCCCATATTCGGCTCGGTACTATATGGCACTATGTAGCACTCCCATATGCGGTTCAGCACTATACGGTACTATGCAGCACTCATATATGCGGCTCGGCACTATACAGTACTATGCGGCACTCTCATATGCGGCTCAGACACTATGCGACACTATGCGGCACTCCTATATACGGCTCGGCACTATGCAGCACTCCCATATGCGGCTCAGATACTATACGGCACTCCCATATACGGCTCGACACTATATGGCACTATACAGCACTCCCATATGCGGCTCGGCACTATACGGCACTATGCAGCACTCCCATATGTGGCTCGATACTATTTATGCGGCACTATGCGGCACTCCCATATACGGCTCGACACTATATGGCACTATGCACACTAGCGGCACTCTCATATGCGGCTCGGACACTATGCGGCACTATACGGCACTTCCATATGCGGCTCGGTACTATGCAGTACTATGCAGCACTATGCAGCACTCCTATATGCGGCTCGGATACTATACGGCACTATACGGCACTCCCATATGCGGCTCGACATTATATGGCACTATGCAGCACTCCCATATGCGGCTCGGCACTATGCGGCACTATGCAGCACTCCCATATGCGGCTCGATACTATTCATGAGGTACTATACGGCACTCCCATATGCGGCTCGGCATTATGCGGCACTATGCAGCACTATACGGTACTCCCATATACGGCTCGGCACTATTCATGTGGCACTATTCATCATCCCTGCCAAAACCAGGGCAGATGACATACAAAGTTCAAATATTGTTTTGGCCATAACTTTCTCAAAACAAGTCGAAATCTAACTTTTAAAGATTAAATTGTGTAGAATCAAATTTTCTACAACCTAGGACCATTAGTTTTCGAAAAATCAAGTTTGATAGATCAAAACCATGTAAATACATAAAACCCTAGTTTAGAAACTTAGATCTACACAAAAACGAGCCATTAGAATCAAAAACTCCAAGAACTAAACTTGTAGAGAGGAAGAGAACATATAGACTAATATATCAAAGGAAAAATCAAGATAAAAAGCACAAATCTCCACTTTTGAGCAAGTTGTACTTGCCTAAGGATGGTGGTTGAGGAAAATAAATGGAAGAGTGAATGGGGAGAGAGAGAGGAAGAGAATATAAATAGGGGTTGGGTTGGCTTAAGAAAACCCTAATCTCTAAACATGCTCCAACCCTTCCACTAATGACATGCTTAAAAGCTACATGCAACCATTAAATAATAATAAATAGATTATGCACATGCTAAATACGGAATATCATGTACAGAATTCATGAAAGAATATGTATATCGGGATCGGGGAGTGACATGAATACTTCAAAAAATTTGATGATAAATTTTCACAATCCCTCTAATAGTAGGATTGTCAAAATTTTTTTACAATCCTAAATAAAATATGATGTTCATTAACACGGTTCAACTGTTTCTGTTGAAGGTTTATTTTTACAATATTGATTATTTTATAAATTTAAAATTGAGGGAGGGACTTATCTCTAAATTAGATTTAAAATTGAGATACTTATCTCTAAAATAGATTTATAGACCGTATATATGAAGGTTTAATTTGAAATGAACAAATTGAGAGACTTATCTCTAAAATATATTTAACCATTTGGAAGATTATTTGGATTTTTCAATTAGAATAGAAAGGGTACACTGGAATAGATGGCAAGCGGGCAACAAGCTGTACCGCCAGCCCTTTTTGGATGACAAAATCAATCCTCTTAAATACTACATCCATAAACCAGGGAGACATAACTTACTGTGCATAACTTTTTGGACTCTCTTAAGAACCTCCACAGCGTCTGGTGCTTATCTCTAAAATATATTTAAATTTTGAGTTTTTTTTAAAACGAGTAGATAATTTATTTATCTCTAAATAGATTTAAAAATATTTATAAAGGTAACTTAATGATTATATAAAAAAATTAAAATCCTTCTAAGTACGTAAAAAAATATTGGTTAATAAAAGCAAGTTTCTTTAGGGCCGTCAACTTTTGACAGTTCTTCCAATTTGTAGGGTTGTCAAAGTTATTATAGTCCTAAGTTCCTTTTAGGACTGTCAAAATATTTGACCGTCCTACAAATTGGAAGGACTGTCAAAATTTTTTTGACAGTCCTAAAAGATATGTTGTTCAATGTCTTATGTAGGATTGTTAAAATCTTTGACAGTCCTATCAATTGGAAGGACTGTCAAAATTTTTGACAATCCTAAAGAAAATATGATGTTCAATATTTTATGTAGGACTGCCAACTTTTTTGACACACCTTACAATTGATAGGACTGTCAAAATGTTTGACAATCCACTATCGTCACCGTCGTGACTATGGACGAATTTTCGAAGTTAGAAATCCTAAAATGGGTTCGAAAGTTCGAAAATTCGTTTAGAATGAATATTAAATCAAATTTTAGTTACGAAGATAAATTTAGGTATGTACATGGATTGAGAACAAAATTTAGAGTTTCGGTATTGAAATTTGGAAGAGAATTTTTTTATGATTTTGGGAGGGAGAAGTGAAGAAGAAGACAAAATAAAATAAAATAAAATTGATTTATATACCAACATTTGGAATAGGTTTGAGTAATTTTTTTAGGCTTTTTCTAAGGGCACTCCCAAGTTTACTTGGGGCTAGCCCTTACTAGGGGACAACCCAAGAAGGTAGAACTTTTACTTGGGATAACCCAAATTTACTTCGGCTAGCCCACCCCAAAAAATTAGGATTTTCTCCCTCCTCTCCTTCCGCCCCGACCACCGACGATCCCCAGCCCCCGCGCCCAAGACCGATGCCTCCTTCTCGTCCTTTACGCCTCTGGCTGCACCGACGGAGCGGCTGGAGTTCCGGCACGGCGACGACGACACGTGGCACGACGTGAAGTGGTCGCGGAGGAGGGAGGGGAGGCGCTGAGGGTGTTACTGCGACTTCCCCCGATGACTTTGACGAGGGTTCTAGTCCATGTTGTAACTCCACTTTTGATTGAGTTTCTCATGTAATTTATTAAGATTTATTTATTTTTCATTAATTATCATTAATAAATTTATAATTATTTTAAATCCTTTATTGAAGAATATTCCAATTATTAAGAATTTTTAATTATATTTCTCTAAAAAATTTCTAATTAAATTTATTGATTTAATCATTAGGATTTGTTACTAATCCTTATTATTTTCTCGGCCCATTTGTGATAGGCCAGCAGACCCATCTATAAATTCCAGCCATTAAAATCAATCAATTCCTTTATTTTAGCCAACCATCCCCAGCCTATTAAACCGGCCCAGTCCAGCCTATTGGGCGTGGGTCCAAATTCTAACCCGATAGCCCTTAACCCATTAACCCGTATCCATTTAAACCGTTGGCTTAAATTTCAAATTCTCCTTCACTCATCAATTTCAGTTCCTCTTCCCTCCATCAAACTTCTCTGCTGTGAAAACGAAGATGACGACGGCGACGACCAAGAATTCTAGGCTCCTCTAGAAGCTTCTTCCCTAACTGCCTATTCATCTCTACCGTCGATTTCCAACAAACCAATTCTTCCCCCGTTGGATCGTAACGGCCGCTGCCCGCCCAACCGTCGGTTAGGTGCCCCGCCAACCCTGACCGATGCTCCGCCTATAAATAGAGCCCAGCTCCCTTCTTCTTCATTCAGACTTGAAAACGGCGAAGCCCTTGTCACTCCCCGTTCCCAGAATACGTATTTTTATACATGTGCAACTCATATATTTATTTAATATTTATCATGTATCATCCTGTATTTAAATTTCTTTAATTTATGTTAATTAATTATCTGCATTTATCCTGTAATTTTATTTCTGTATTTTATTTCTCATTTTATTTTCTGCTTTTAACCTCTCTGCTTTGCTTTCGGGTTGGCCTTGGATGGATTCGAATGAACCCGACCCAACAAACCCCCACCTACCGCCACCCTTCCTATTTAAAGCCCCCATCTCCTTCTCTCTCCTCATAACTCTCCTTCACCATTACTTCTTCTTCTTCCTCACCATCTCTTCCACCAACCAACAGCAGGCAAGTACATCTTGCTTCTTGTTTCCACTTGGAGAACCATTTTTGTGGTTCATTTTTCTCCTCTCGATCCTGAGAGAGTTTAGTACTTGGCATTTTTTATTTCTTTGGCTGGTTTCTTCTGGATCTAAGTTGTTGTATTCTCGGTTGTCCATGGGTTTTGATCTCCCAACCTGGTGTGCTTTCGGAGCTTCTCATTCTTCACCATTCTGAACCATGGGAACTTCATTTCTGGCTTGGAACGAAGGTTTAGTCACGCACACGTTCTTACGTGCCAACTGAATTTTTAGTCACGCACATGTTCTTACATACGTGCGTGAATTTTTAGTCACGCACACGTTCTTACGTGTTAGCGTGAATTTTGAGTCACGCTCACGTCTTTACGTGTCAGCGTGAATTTTGAGTCACGCTCACGTTCTTACGTGTTAGCGTGAATTTTAGTCACGCACTCGTCTTTACGTGTTAGCGTGAACTTTTAGTCACGCTCACGTCTTTACGTGCGTACGTAAATTTTGAGCCACGCTCTGCGTGCGTGAATTTCTTATCACGTCTTTGCGTGCGTGCGTGAATTTCTTATCACGCTTTTTCACGCTCACGTTAAGAATCACTTTCACTCACGCTCACGCTGAGTGCGTGAATTACCCTTCACGCTCACGCTGTGCATGCCAACGCGAACCACTTTTCATGCTCACGCTGTTTATACGCTCACTCCTACCTACTAGACTTGGCGTGACTTGTTGGCCTTAGCATAGACTTGTTGGCGTGACTTCTTGACCTAGGTGTTCTATTTGTTCTATAATTTATTCATTTAATGGTGGCATGATAGTTCTCCTATTATATCCTTATGCTGTTTGCATGAACTCGAAAATCTTAGCATGTTAATATGTTAATATATGGTTGTGTAGAACATGTCCCGTGTCTTGATTGGTTTATGGATACCCAGTAAGACTGGAACTTAACCTTGAGAGTTATAGACTCGACCCCATTTAATACTAATTGACTTTTATGCCTTGTCACTATTAATGATAATGGTTATCTTGACTAAAATTGATCATGCGTTCCTAGTTGGAACTAAGAGACTGGGTAGTCGTCTTATTGAATTAAATGAATGAGACACGTTCATGTAATGAACTATTGTAATCGATTAGCCAATCTCGAATATTGACATACAGGCATATGCAGGCTTCAATTTATTTATTTTTTCTACAAAGCAGCATGTGTAATTTATGGTCAAGGCATGATTACTCCGTGGTTAGATTTGATTGTTGTATTACGCTATGTAAGACCTACAACCTAGCCGCACGGGTATCGTTGTAGAGTTGCGCATATCGTATCCCGTACGAAAGTACTCATTTGAATGACCATGATCCACGGCATGGGATTTCACTCAACGTAGAGACTATTAAGTTAAATAAAATAATAATTGCATGGAGAGAATGGATCCCCGAGTTCTTATATGGCAGCCCTCTTGGGACTAGTAGTGCCCGACAGGCCGGCTGGTTCCCACAGATACTGTAAACCTGCCGCACGAGCAGGGAGCGGTATCTGCTTATATTATTGTATATTGTATATTGATGACGGGCGTCCCGCTGGGACTCGTCTAATTCATGATTGGCGCAATTGATTGACTGGATAAACTAGCCTTGCTCGCATATAGTAAGAACTGAGAAATCCCTATTTGCATAATTCCAGGATAACTTGGGACTCACAATAGCAAGCCGTAGGAGTTGATTGGTCGTTCAAGATGATTTGTTTGTGTACTGTACCTACTCTGTTGTCTAACTGAGATGATCAGAATGTCAGGACATAACGGGCCAACTTCTGTCCTTGTTTGGTTGGGAGGTTGGTTCGAAGTGTCGTGATGTTATATGAATCCTAGTGGAAAGCAGAGATCTATTATTATATTCTCTTACTTACTGGTTTAATCCTTCATATCGTGCTTCCTTATGGTACTTGCTATTAGAGGTCTAACCTCTCTGGTTTGGCATGGCCAGATTTAGAGCCGGTTCCCGAGGACTCAACTTACTTCCACCTCCAAGATGGTCAATACTAGAGGAATGATCGCAGGAGGACTCGAGTGGGTTCCTTACTTCACCGCTCGTTTGTTATTTACTTTATACTTAGCCGTTTGGCACCGACATGTTAGTCGGATTGTCTTACACTTACATTTACATAATTGTAATTAAGTCAGACTGCAGCTGATAACAATTGTGTATATGTTACTATACCATCTGGCTATGTTTTATAAAGCCAGATCTCAAAAACATTTTGACTAAGCGTTTGGGACGCCTTACTGCTTTATCTTACATGTTCTCTATTTTTGCTTCTTGTTTGAATGATTGAGACAATAGATGTGAAGTGATCATAGTAAGACTTTCATGTAGTATACACCCCTCGTCTGGTTAGACATCATTGATCGTATTATACGGTATTCATCTACCCGTAATACGTAGCTGGCTGAGTCATTCCCCCGCTCTCCAGTATTCTGGTTCTGGGGCGTGACAAGGTTTTAGTGGTGGCCCATGCAGGTCTGATTTCAGACTTGTGGGGTGTTTTGATTTATAGGATGTCTCAATCACACGTGTCCCCCCTTGATCTCATGATTCGTTATTCTCAACCCTTGCTTGACATTCCGGTATCCTTTGACTTCATTGATCCTTCATGTCCGGTTGTTTGATTGTTCTCTTGTCCCTTTTCTTAGGGGCACTTCGTCCGCATCGGTCAGAGCTGGACAACAACAAGGGCAACATGGGCAACCTGACCCTGTTGGTCAGCAACAAGGGCTGGTACTAACTCAAGAGGCTATTCAAGAAGAAGTAATAGTAGAAGCAGCAGCTGGATCGCAGTATCCGGATGTTCCACCACCACCAACAGTTCCACCTACCCAAGTGGACACACCAGCCCTTCTGGAGATCATGAGAGGAATGATGGCTACTCAGCAACATCAGATGTTGGCCCAGCAACGCATGCACACTCAGCTACAAGAACAGAATGTGTTGCTCAACCAAGGATTGCAGACGGCTTTGGAAAGAGGAGTGAGGACTGATTCAGGAGCATCAGCCAGGTTTTGTAAGTACAACTCCCGCCGTTTCGAGGGCACGGAGGATGCCATCTCAGCAGATGCATGGCTTAAGAATATTGAGGCTATTCTGACAGCAGCTAAGGTACCGGCAGAGAAACGTGTGGATCTAGTGAAGTTGTTACTTCAGAATCTCGCACGTGATTGGTGGGAATCAGAGGAAGTGGGTATCAGACGTCCTGTGGCTTGGGACGATTTTACTGCAAGATTCAAGACCAAGTACTATGGAGTTGTGGCACGGTTTGAGCTACAACAGAAGTTTATCAACCTCAGGCAGGCCGGTAAGACTGTAGATGCTTATGCAGCGGAGTTCTGCAGATTGAGTAGATTTGCCCCAGAGATGGTAGCAACAGAGAGCCAGAGGGATATGAGGTTTCAGCAAGGGTTTCATCTTGAACTCTTGCAATTGATAGAGGGGCACAATTACCAAACTTTTGACGAAGTATTGACGGCAACTCGAAGGCATGAGATCACCATTTAGAGGCTTGTGACAAAAACTGGAGGTCAGAAGAGATCCCACAGTCAGATTGAATGAGGAGGGGGAGCAGCGCCCCGAACAACAGCACCATCCACTGGCATTCGTATCCACGATATGGCGATACGAGGACCAGCACCACCACCCAGGCAGCAATAACAGCAATAGAGGAAGAACCAGCAACCCCCGGCGGGCTGCACTTATTATGGGAAGATGGGGCACACTAGAGATGTGTGTCGGACATTGAATGGACTGTGTCTGATATGTGGAAATCCAGACCATCGGGTTACCACATGTCCCATGAATTCGAGATCAGGAGGACCAGGGCAGCAGTTTCCTGCTCTGCCAGCACCAGGGGCAGGCCAGTATCGAGGACCACCGGTGGCAGTAAGGCCGTTGGCTCAGCATCCGTTAATGTCGTACGCTCAGATGTTTCGGCAACAGCGGCCGCCGATGCAGCAGCACCAGCATAGACCACCCCAGCATCATCAAGGAAGGGGCCAGCAACAGCATCAGGCTAGGCCGCAGTATGGAAACCAGCAAGGAGGGAGGGCAAGCATTCACTCTGTCCTTGGAGGAGGCATTGGCATCGGGAGATGTTGTGGCAGGTAACATTCTCGTCGCCTCATATCCCGCAGTAGCATTGTTTGATTCGGGAGCATCCCATTCATTATATCTGCACAATTTGCGACACGACTAGGAATGGAGTTCGAGGCATTGCCAGGGAGGTTGAATATACTCACTGGTAATGGGCTCGTAGGAGTAGTAGTAGAGTTATTTTAGCATGTAGCGTTGTAGTTTGTGGGCATTCCTTACCCGTCCGGTTGATAGAATTTCCTGTTGGAAATTTCGACGTTATCTTAGGCATGGACTGGCTGAAAGACAGTCATGCGACAATAGATTGTCGTAGAGGGGAGTGTATCTTTTGATATTCCAGGCATGAAGCGGTTCACCTTAGTCAGATCAGAGGCAACTCAACAAGAGCAGGGAGTAATAACGACAATGGAAGAAGTTCAGATTCCGAAGGTAGTTGAAGAGTTTCTAGACGTATTTCCTGAAGAACTTCCAGGTCTACCACCGGTTAGGGATATTGAGTTCAGTATAGAATTGGCACCAGGAACTAAACCGATATCAGATCGAGTTTACAGAATGGCGAATTCAGAGCAGGCCAAGGTATACCAGCATATAGAGGAACTGAAGGAGAAGAAGTTCATCCAAGCTAGCGTGTCACCATGGGCAGCACCAGTGGTACTTGTGGAAAAGAAGGATGGGTCATCCAGATTATGCATTGACTACAGGAAGCTTAACGCGGCAACAGTGAAGAACAAGTACCCATTACCCAGGATCGATGACTTATTTGATCAGTTGAGCAAAGCTAGAGTTTTCTCCAAGATAGATCTTCGTTCAGGGTACCATCAGGTGAGGGTTCGGAAGGAGGATATTCCCAAGACAGCATTCAGGTCAAAGTATGGGCATTATGATTCTTAGTAATGCCGTTTGGTTTGACCAATGCTCCAGCAATATTCATGGATTTGATGAATCGCATCTTTATGCCATACTTAGATCAGTTTGTCGTGGTATTTCTCGACGACATTCTCGTATACTCTGCTAGTGAAGAGGAGCATGAAGACCACCTCAGGAAAGTGTTGCAGGTTCTGAGAGAGAACCAGTTATATGCTAAGCTCAGCAAGTGTGAGTTTTGGTCGAATCATATTTCATTTTTGGGTCACATCATATCAGGAGCTGGAGTAGCAGTAGATCCCAAGAAGATAGAAGCAGTAGAAAGTTGGCCAGTACCCAAGACCGTAGCAGATGTGCGGAGTTTCTTGGGATTGGCAGGATATTACAAAAGGTTTGTGTCAGACTTTGCAAGGCTTTCAGCACCCATGACCCGCTTGACCCGGAAGGATGTACCATTCATTTGGTCGGCAGAATATCAGGCATTATTTGAGACTTTGAAGCAGAAATTGATATTAGCACCTATTCTTACATTGCCAGTTGGACCCGGAGGTTTTACAGTATATTGTGATGCGTCAGGTAAAGGACTTGGATGTGTCCTTATGCAACATGAGAAGGTGATAGCATATGCATCTAGGCAGCTTCGGGACCACGAGAAGAATTACCCAACTCATGATTTGGAATTAGCGGCAGTAGTGTTTGCTCTAAAGATATGGAGGCATTACTTATATGGTGACCGAGTGGACATGTACACAGACCATAAAAGTCTGAAGTACATCTTTACTCAGAAGGAACTAAACATGAGGCAGAGAAGATGGTTGGAGTTGATTAAAGATTATGACGTGGAGCTTCAGTATCACCCAGGCAAGGCTAATGTAGTGGCAGACGCTCTTAGCAAGAGAGGCGGCACATTTATGTTGACAACACAGAGGCATATCTTAGAAGACCTTCAGGAGATGGGCATCGAAGTTATACTTCCTAGTGATGTAGGAGTTCTAACAAGCCTGCAAGTTCAATCCGACTTGGTAGGCAGGATCAAGGCAGCTCAGGCACAAGACCCAAGGATTCAGAAGCTTAGGACAAAATGTGAGTCAGAACTCAGGAAGGAGATAAGAATTCATGAAGATGGTACACTTAGGTTTGGATCACGTCTATGTGTGCCTAGTAGAGATATCAGACAGGAGGTTATGGCAAAAGCTCATAGTTCTCAGTATTCTATTCACCCTGGAGGGACCAAGATGTACCAAGATATCAAGCAGTATTTCTGGTGGAACGGGATGAAGAGGGAGATAGCTAGATTTGTTTTCCGTTGCTTGGTATGTCAGCAAGTGAAGGCAGAACAGCAGAGGCCAGCTGGGTTATTGCAACCGCTTCCTATTCCGGAATGAAAATGGGAGCATATTACAATGGACTTTGTGACCGGTTTACCGAGATCACCAAGTGGTAAGGACGCTATTTAGGTAATAGTGGACCGACTTACAAAGGTAGCACACTTTCTTTCTTTCAGAGTAGGGCAATCTACAGAAAAGTTGGCAGAGTTATATATGCAACAGATAGTCAGACAGCATGGAGTCCCTGTCAGTATTGTGTCGGATCGAGATACCTATTTTACATCACATTTCTCGAAGAGCTTACATCATAGTCTGGGTACCAAGTTAAGATTTAGCACGGTTACCATCCGCAGACAGATGGGCAATCAGAAAGAACGATTCAGACTTTAGAAGACATGTTACGAGCTTGCACTCTAGATTTTGGAGGGTCTTGGGAGAGTCACCTGCACTTAGTCGAGTTCTCATACAACAATAGTTATCAAGCCAGTATCCAGATGGCGCCATTTGAAGCACTATATGGTAAGAAGTGCAGGTCACCGCTTGTATGGGATGATATCGGGGAGAGGAAGATGTTAGGCCCAGAAATGATTGTTCAGACGGTTGAAGTGGTTAAGGGAATTAGAGAGCGACTTCGAGTTGCACAGGACCGGCATCGTCATTGGGCAGACCAGCATCGTAGGCCGTTAGAGTTCTCTGTTGGGGACCACGTATTCTTGCGGATCTCACCTACTCGTGGGGTCATTAGATTTGGCGTTCGCGGGAAATTGAGTCCGTGGTACGTGGGCCCATTGTTATCCTTGATCGAATAGGCGATGTTGCTTATCGTTTATCCCTCCCACCTTCGTTACGAGAGGTGCATGACGTGTTTCATGCATCTGAATTATGTAGGTATGTATCGGACCCAAGCCATATCCTCGATCATTCTAAGCTGGTTGTTGGTACCAACCTGTCTTACGAAGAACAGCCTGTGTCCATTTTGGACCGAAGAGAGAAGATACTTAAGAACCGAATAATTAGTCTTATCCGTGTTACTTGGGGTCATCACTCCTTGGGAGAGTCAACGTGGGAACGTGAAGTGATATCCGATCACGGTATCCACACCTGTTTGACTCACAAGGTATATCTCTTTCTGTATACCTTGATTTTCCTGATTCTTCAAGCTTATCACCTTATGGGTAGAGCTACTTGATATCGTAGAATAATGAATTTACATATATAGTACTTGCTTTTGATATGGTAAAAATGATTGCTTGCTCACTAGAATTGCTTGTATTAGTTTAGCTCCGATATTTCTACCTGCTTGGATTTGAAATTCCGAGGACAGAATTTTTCTAAGGTGGGTAGAGATGTCACTCCCCGTTCCCAGAATGCGTATTTTTATACATGTGCAACTCATATATATTTATTTATATTTATCATGTATCATCCTGTATTTAAATTCCTTTAATTTCTTGTTAATTAATTATCTGCATTTTATTTCCTGCAATTTATTCCTGTATTTTATTTCCGTATTTTATTTTCTACTTTTAACCTCTCTGCTTTGCTTTCGGGTTGGCCTTGGATGGATCCGAATGAACCCGACCTAACAAACCCCTACCTACCACCACCCTTCCTATTTAAAGCTCCCATCTCTCTCTCTCTCCTCATAACTCTCCTTCACCATTACTTCTTCTTCCTCACCACTCTCTTCCACTAACCAACAGCAGGCAAGTACATCTTGCTTCTTGCTTCCACTTGGAGAACCATTTTTGTGGTTCATTTTTCTTCCTCTCATGATCCTGAGAGAGTTTAGTACATGGCATTTTTTATTTCTTTGGCTGGTTTCTTCTGGATCTAAGTTGTTGTATTCTCGGTTGTCCATGGGTTTTGATCTCCCAACCTGGCGTGCTTTCGGAGCTTCTCATTCTTCACCATTCTGAACCATGGGAACTTTATTTCTGGCTTGGAACGAAGGTTTAGTCACGCACACGTTCTTATGTGCCAGCGTAAATTTTAGTCACGCACATGTTCTTACATGTGTGCGTGAATTTTTAGTCACGCACACGTTCTTACGTATTAGCGTGAATTTTGAGTCACGCTTACGTCTTTACGTGTCAGCGTAAATTTTGAGTCACGTTCACGTTCTTACGTGTTAGCGTAAATTTTAGTCACGATCCGTCTTTACGTGTTAGCGTGAATTTTTAGTCACGCTTACGTCTTTACGTGCGTGCGTGAATTTTGAGCCACGCTCTGCATGCATGAATTTCTTATCACGTCTTTGCGTACGTGCGTGGATTTCTTATCACGCTTTTTCATGCTCACGTTAAGAATCACTTTTCACGCTCACGCTGTGAGTGCGTGAATTACCCTTCACGCTCACGCTGTGCGTGCCAACGCGAACCACTTTTCACGCTCACGCTGTTTATACGCTCACTCCTACCTAGACTTGGCGTGACTTGTTGGCCTTAGCATAGACTTGTTGGCGTGACTTCTTGACCTGGGTGTTTCTATTTGTTCTATAATTTATTCATTTAATGGTGGCATGATAGTTCTCCTATTATATCCTTATGCTGTTTGCATGAACTCGAAAATCTTAGCATGTTAATATGTTAATATATGGTTGTGTAGAACGTGCCCTGTGTCTTGATTGGTTTATGGATACCCAGTAAGACTGGAACTTAACCTTGAGAGTTATAGACTCGACCCCATTTAATACTAATTGACTTTCATGCCTTGTCACCATTAATGATAATGGTTATCTTGACTAAAATTGATCATGCGTTCCTAGTTGGAACTAAGAGACTGGCTAGTCGTCTTATTGAATTAAATGAGACACGTTCATGTAATGAACTATTGTAATCGATTAGCCGATCTCGAATATTGACATACAGGCATATGCAGGCTTCAATTTATTTATTTTTTCTACAAAGCAGCATGTGTACTTTATGGTCAAGGCATGATTACTCCGTGGTTAGATTTGATTGTTGCATTACGCTATGTAAGACCTACAACCTAGCCGCACGGGTATCGTTGTAGAGTTGCGCATATCGTACCCCATACGAAAGTACTCATTTGAATGACCATGATCCACGGCATGGGATTTCACTCAACGTAGAGACTATTAAGTTAAATAAAATAATGATTGCATGGAGAGAATGGATCCCCGAGTTCTTACATGGCAGCCCTCTTGGGACTAGTAGTGCCCGACAGGCCGGCTGGTTCCCACAGATACTGTAAACCTGCCACACGGGCAGGGAGCGGTATCTGCTTATATTATTGTATATTGTATATTGATGACGGGCGTCCGCTGGGACTCGTCTAATTCATGATTGGCGTAATTGATTGACTGGATAGACTAGCCTTGCTCGCATATAGTAAGAACTGAGGAATCCCTATTTACATAATTTCAGGATAACTTGGGACTCACAATAGCAAGCCATAGGAGTTGATTGGTCATTCAAGATGATTTGTTTGTGTACTGTACCTACTCTGTTGCCTAACTGAGATGATCAGAATGTCAGAACATGACGGGCCAACTTCTGTCCTTGTTTGGTTGGGAGGTTGATTCGAAGTGTCGTAATGTTATGTGAATCCTAGTGGAAAGCAGAGATCCATTATTATATTCTCTTACTTACTGGTTTAATCCTTCATATCGTGCTTCCTTGTGGTACTTGCTATTAGAGGTCTAACCTCTCTGGTTTTGCATGGCCAGATTTAGAGCCGGTTCCCGAGGACTCAACTTACTTCCACCTCCAAGATGGTCAATACTAGAGGAATGATCGCAGGAGGACTCGAGTGGGTTCCTTACTTCACCGCTCATTTTGTTATTTACTTTATACTTAGCCGTTTGGCACCGACATGTTAGTCGGATTGTCTTGCACTTACTTTTACATAATTATAATTAAGTCAGACTGCAGCAGATAATAATTGTGTATATGTTACTATACCATCTGGCTATGTTTTGTAAAGCCAGATCTCAAGAATATTTTGACTAAGCGTTTGGGACGCCTTACTGCTTTATCTTACATGTTCTCTATTTTTGCTTCATGTTTGAATGATTAAGAAATAGATGTGAAGTGACCATAGTAAGACTTTCATGTAGTATGCACCCCCTCGTCTGGTTAGACAGCATTGATCATATTATATGGTATTCATCTACCCGTAATACGTAGCTGGCTGAGTCATTCCCCCGCTCTCCAGTATTCTGGTTCTGGGACGTGACAGCCCTGCTGAATTGTTCCCTGCCCTTCCTTTCGTCGACGACGAGCTCCGGCCATGGCGATGCGGTTCTTCGATATCGACGGCAGGACGACCTCTACCGATCCTGCTTCCTAAACATCAGATCGATGTCCGACTCCTCGCAACAACTGGACCGTGTCTGCGACGACACCATCGTTTGATCGAGCTTGGGACCATGGCGGAGAGTGCTTCTCTATGTCTCTTGTTGTGAGCGGCAAAGCGGCCATTCCTGTGGTCTTGTTTTCCCGGCATCGACGACTCGGGGTCGATCGCCTCAAAGAATCAAGGACACGCCTTGACACGAACTAGTGCAGGTAATGTCCTTAGCTTTTCTCCTCTTATTGATTTCATTTTTGGTGAATTGTTGGATCGATTCTTGAGATTCTGATTTGGCTAAGACTCGTGGGTGAGTGTCTGAGTAATTCTTGCTTATTTCTCCAAATTTTGGAGTCGAGACAGTTCAAATCGAACTCACGATTACTCTTTCTATTCTCGCACATGAACTGTTTGATGAAATGCTCGTACGGACTCTACTACCAGTTTTTGGACTCAGGAGAGCCGTGTCGGACACTAAGAACATGGTCAGGTGCATACTTGGACAGGTATATTGCCTTTTTTCTATACAACATACTTCATTAAGTTTTGGGTAGCACTAAACCACGTATATTAAGGACATGAAACGAAGGATTAGAGCAGACTTCGTGTCAGGGTGACTCAGTCGACACTGATAGACACAAGCATTCACGACTCTGTATCGGATCAGCAGTTGACACAAGTGTTCTCGATATTGGACACGGGCTAACTGATATTATGGACACGGTGCTTGTATTGAGGTGAATTAGTATGGGATTCTATACTGTATAGTATCAGTTTCGATAATTTTTAGTATAGCAGAATTTGAATAAATTGACCGTTGGTGTAAGGTTACAGGTGATAGAGTTGGGCTTCTGCGTTGGGGATTAGCTATTGGGCTCTGAGGATTTGGCTAATATTCGAACGTGATAATACCTGTTGAGCTGGCTAGTCCACTAAAGAATCGTTAGGATTAATATAGCTTGATTTGATATATATTACTAGTGAGGTTAACTAATGGGTTAAACTTTGGACCAGTTATTATCAGAAAGGATGCTGTCCAGTTTTAAGTTAATATGGTAGACTCAATGCATGATTTTGGGCTGAGTGGGCTATATAGGTTAGTGGCCATTATACTAGAATGAGGTTTTCTAATCATTAGGATTAGGAAGCAATTAGTAGAAGATTAGTCAATAGAGTAGTCATTATAGCTAGATTAAGAATTCTTTATATTATTGCCTAAATATCATTTCTTTATTCTAGGTGATTTAGAAGACAAGGACAAAACCCCGGAATCAAGGCAAGTACATGTACTCAGTATTACCATCATTGCATGCATTACACTCACATTGTCTTTTGTCATTATTTTACTGTTCTTGCTCGATTGATTGCATTGTTTTTCGTGTCGGGTGGGGGACGTTCTAGAGACATGTGATTGACTAATATTGGACAAACATTGCCTGATAGCATACTCCGTATGCCTGAGTCCATTTCGTGCGTGACTGATAGCATTGTCGTCAGACATGCCTGATTATTGCGTGACTGATAGCATTATCGTCAGACATGCCTAATTAATATTGATTGATAGCATATTTATTGCCTGATTACATATTAGTCCCCACATGTTGATAACGTCCAATTGCACATATACACGTAGTTAGTGCATGCTTATTGTTCATCTTGTTTCCTGTATTTCAGTTATATTTGGATATACCGTTTCATTGATCTTCATGGTGAGTTTTATTGAGTTATATTGTACTTTGCTCCTTTCCTGACTGGATCGTTGATTACAGGTGAGATGGATCTTAAATTATCATTCATGGATGGCATTGGAGCTCACTGATATTGAGATATTTAGTTTCATGTATAGAGATTGATAGAATGTATTTGATTATATGTCATTGTTGTATCATTTATCTTTTACCGACTTTGTACCCGGATATTCATATATAAGTTGTAATAATGGTATAGTGGATTGCTGTGATGGTTAGTATAGATTCCGTGATTAGATACTGTGATGAGATAATTTGTTATTGATGACCAGACGGCTCACTACCGCTGTCAACGACAGTGTAGGCCGGGCATGCATCGACCCGTACCCGATTATCCGGGAGCGGGGCGTGACATGTTTTTGTGGTGGCCCATGCAGGTCTCTATCTAATGGTACTTAGGATTAGAGTGCCATTGGAAGTCTGCGGAAATAGGAACTCATCACAGCATAGGACCGTTATCATATTGCTTATTTTTTTTCTGTCTTTTATATATCTTGCTAATACACACAGTACACCTACGAGTCACTGATAGTTCTCCTCCTACAATTCCAGAGATGGCCAAAGGAAGGAAGGAACCTCATCCGCGAGGCCGCACTCCGAGTGTAGCCCATTCCGAGAGAGGATCATCTGCCCTACCTATGGTAGACCCAGAGCGCTCTAGTACCCATGCACCACCCGTCACGAGAGCTTCTTCACGACACTCCATTAGTTCCATGAGGGGCACCCATATGCATGAGCTAGTCCATGGGCTATTGGAGGCCCAGAGAGCCCAGACTCAGAGTCTATTGGACGCTCAGAGGGAGCAGACCACTATCTTGCGGGAGGGTATTGAGAGATTAGTTAGCCCACTTCTACCACCACCACCTCCACTTCCCAGACTACTCCGCTCCACCTACATCTCATATTCTACCTCCACCGACTACTATACCGACTCCATCATACATCCTACCTCCGCCATACACTCCACATCTATCGCATATTCCAGCTCCACCACCCATCCAGGCTCCTGTACACCCTACTACCACCGCTTTTGTTCAGCCTGAGCCTATTTCTTTCATTCCGCCTCCCATCCATACTCATGCCTCTCCCACTTATGCTCAGACTACTCCCACCCACCATCAGAGAGGGGTCTATCCTAGACTTTAAAAGGATGGCACCTAGAGAGTTCCTTGGGACCGAGGGTATACTCTACGCCTATGAGTGGCTAGAGGATATGGAGAGGGTGATGAGACTATCTAGGCTTCCGGAGGACCTCAAGGTGGAGGCAGCCGGCGTGCAGATGCATGATCTGGCACGTACCTGATTTAGGAGTGAGCCTCAGCTCGCAGTACCTGGATTGACTTGGGATCAGTTTGTGGAAATCTTTAAAGAGAAGTTTTTCCCAGCAGTAGCTAGAGAGGCTTTAGAGCGCCAGTTTCAGACCCTTGAGCAAGGGAACCGCTCGGTTGATGAGTACGCGGCAGAGTTCGGACGACTTAGTCGGTTTGCAGAGGGTAGAGCCAGATATCCAGTCATGAGAGCCACGAGATTCAGGCAGGGTTTGTGCCATGAGCTTCGCTACCTAGTCACGGCTAACGGAGCGACTACTTATGCTGGGTTGGTCGCCGTTGCTCAGAGATTGGAGATTGATTTGAGCCTCCGACCCAACAGAGACCGTGACAGTAGTGGAGGTGGTAGCCACTCGGGACCACCCAAACATCCCAACATCCATCAGACGAAGACCTCCACATCCCAGCCTCCTCAGGGGACACACAACTGCAGCAACAACGACCAGTTCAGCAGCCTTGTGGATTTTGTCAGAAAGTAGGCCATACCTGGCAAGTGTGGGAAGAGACTTGGACAGTGCCTCATCTGTGGTGCGGCTGATCATCAGGCTAGGGAGTGCACCATTACTCGTACAGCAGCAGGACCTTCGGGACTTTTACAGCCAGAGGGACGCGTCTACCTTATGACAGAGGAAGGAGCAGAGGCTATTTCGATTCCGGGCGAGGATTAGAGACCGGAGGCATTCTTTCATAGCTGGAGCAGACCGTGGATCACCACTCTCCTTTTGATTCTTTCTAGCATCTAGACTTTCCTTGTTGTTTCATATTCAAGACTTGTTTCTAAAGTCTCTGTATTGTTTCATTTTGGCCGTTGTTTGATCCTTGCTGTTTCTTAGTACCTAATAAAACTACTTGTTCACTTCCTGTCATGACTTTGACTGTTAAAGAATTCATTTTGAATCTTCATAAAATCCTTAGAAATCTTTTGGATAAAGTTGAAAAATATTCGATGAGCTACTATGACGTAGCAGATGTACACTGTAGTCAATTACCTGGATTATGGAAATTAAAAGTTCATTGCAGCCAACTGCACACTGGCGAGGCATGAACTCTAAATTGAAGTAATTACAGGTAATCATAGGCTCTCGGATATTATTGAGACTAAGTCATAAATTCATAATGTTTTCTGATATCGGATAAAGTTGAGAGAATATTTTGGAAATCTATTACTATCGGGACCATGGAACCGAAGGTTCACTGCAGCTAGATGCATACTGGTGGGGCAGGAACTGTAGGGGAAGTGACTCCAGATATGTATGATTGCCGGATACTATTGAGACTATTATCCTTTGAATCATGATTTCTGACTATCACTTTGTATCGTGCCAATTTGTTTTTGATTGCTCTTAATCGTGCCTAATCGTGCCATTTGAAATTTCGAGGACGAAATTTTTCAGGGGGGAGATTTGTAACTCCACTTTTCTAGATTGAGTTTTCTTATGTAATTTATTAAGATTTATTTTTTTTCATTAATTGTCATTAATGAATTTATAATTATTTTAAATCCTTTATTGAAGAATATTCTAATTATTAAGAATTTTTAATTATATTTTCTCTAAAAAATTTCTAATTAAATTTATTGATTTAATCATTAGGATTTGTTACTAATCCTTATTATTTTCTCGGCCCATTTGTGATGGGCCAGCAGACCCATCTATAAATTCCAGCCATTAAAATCAATCAATTCCTTTATTTTAGCCAACCATCCCCAGCCTATTAAACCGGCCCAGCCCAGCCTATTGGGGCACGGGTCCAAATTCCAAACCGATAGCCCTTAACCCATTAACCCGTATCCATTTAACCGTTGGCTTAAATTTCAAATTCTCCTTCACTCGTTCAATTTCAGTTCCTCTTCCCTCCATCAAACTTCTCTATTGCGGAGACGAAGACGACGACGGCGACGACCAAGAATTCTAGGCTCCTCTAGAAGCTTCTTCCCTAACTGCTATTCATCTCTACCGTCGATTTCCAACAAACTAATTCTTCCCGACCGTTGGATCGTAACGGCCGCTGCCCGCCCAACCGTCGGTTAGGTGCCCGGCCAATCGCCTGACCGACGCTCTGCCTATAAATAGAGCCCAGCTCCCTTCTTCTTCATTCAGACTTGAGAACGGCGAAGCCCTGCTGAATTGTTCCCTGCCCTTCCTTTCGTCGACGACGAGCTCCGGCCATGGCGATGCGGTTCTTCGATATCGACGGCAGGACGACCTCGACCGATCCTGCTTCCTAAACATCAGATCGATGTCCGACTCCTTGCAACAACTGGACCGTGTCTACGACGACACCATCGTTTGATCGAGCTTGGGACCATGGCGGAGAGTGCTTCTCCACGTCTCTTGCTGTGAGCGGCGAAGCGGCCATTCCTGTGGTCTTGTTTTCCCGGCATCGACGACTCGGGGTCGATCGCCTCAAAGAATCAGGGACACGCCTTGACACGAACTAGTGCAGGTAATGTCCTTAGCTTTTCTCCTCTTCTTGATTTCATTTTTGGTGAATTGTTGGATCGATTCTTGAGATTCTGATTTGGCTAAGACTCGTGGGTGAGTGTCTGAGTAATTCTTGCTTATTTCTCCAAATTTTGGAGTCGAGACAGTTCAAATCGAACTCACGATTACTCTTTCTATTCTCGTACATGAACTGTTTGATGAAATGCTCGTGCGGACTCTACTACCAGTTTTTGGACTCAGGAGAGCCGTGTCGGACACTAAGAACAGGGTCAGGTGCATACTTGGACAGGTATAATGCCTTTTTTCTATACAACATACTTCATTAAGTTTTGGGTGGCACTAAACCACCTATACTAAGGACATAACACGAAGGATTAGAGCAGACTTCGTGTCAGGGTGACTCAGTCGACACTGATAGACACAAGCGTTCACGACTCTGTATCGGATCAGCAGTGGACACGAGTGTTCTCGACATTGGACACGGGCTAACTGATATTATGGACACGGTGCTTGTATTGAGGTAAATTAGTATGGGATTCTATACTGTGTAGTATCAGTTTCGATAATTTTTAGTATAGCAGAATTTGAATAAATTGACCGTTGGAGTAAGGTTACAGGTGATAGAGTTGGGCTTCTGCGTTGGGGATTAGCTATTGGGCTCTGAGGATTTGACTAATATTCGAACGTGATAATACCTGTTGAGCTGGCTAGTCCACTAAAGAATCGTTAGGATTAATTATAGCTTGATTTGATATATATTACTAGTGAGGTTAACTAATGGGTTAAACTTCGGACCACTTATTATCAGAAAGGATGTTGTCCAGTTATAAGTAAACATGGTAGACTCAATGCATGATTATGGGTTGAGTGGGCTATATAGGTTAGTGGCCATTATACTAGAATGAGGTTTTCTAATCATTAGGATTAGGAAGCAATTAGTAGAAGATTAGTCAATAGAGTAGTCATTATAGCTATATTAAGAATTCTTTATATTATTGCCTAAATATCATTTCTTTATTCTAGGTGATTTAGAAGACTCGGACAAAACTCCGAAATCAAGGCAAGTACATGTACTCAGTATTACAATCATTGCATGCATTGTACTCATATTGTCTCTTGTCATTATTTTACTGTTCTTGCTCGATTGATTGCATTGTTTCTCGTGTCGGGTGGGGGACGTTCTAGAGACATGTGATTGACTAATATTGGACAAACATTGCCTGATAGCACACTCCGTATGCCTGAGTCCATTTCGTGCGTGACTGATAGCATTGTCGTCAGACATGCCTGGTTATTGCGTGACTGATAGCATTGTCGTCAGACATGCCTGATTATATATTGACTGATAGCATATTTATATGCCTGATTACATATTAGTCCCCACATGTTGATAACGTCCAATTGCACATATACACGTAGTTAGTGCATGCTTATTGTTTATCTTGTTTTCTGTCTTTCAGTTATATTTGGATATACCGTTCCATTGATCTTCATGGTGAGTTTTAATGAGTTACATTGTACTTTGCTCCTTTCCTGACTGGATCGTTGATTACAGTTGAGATGGATCTTAGATTATCATTCATGGATAGCATTGGAGCTCACTGATATTGAGATATTTAGTTTCATGTATAGAGATTGATAGAATGTATTTGATTATATGTCATTTTTGTATCATTTATCTTTCACTGGCTTTGTACCCGGATATTCATGTATAAGTTGTAATAATGGTATAGTGGATTGCTGTGATGGTTAGTATAGATTCCGTGATTAGACGCTGTGATGAGATAATTTGTTATTGATGACCAGACGGCTCACTACCGCTGTCAACGACAGTGTAGGTCGGGCATGCATCGACACGTACCCGATTATCCGGGAGCGGGGCGTGACACATGTGCCCCTCGTGGACGAAGTCGGACGTCGGAGAGGGGTTCTTTGAGGGGAAGAGGGCAACGAAGGCGGCAGCCTCGGCGGAGGAGGCGGAGGGAGCGACAACGTTAGAAGGGGGAGGAGGCCGAGGGC
>JANAVB010021308.1:0-29905 GCA_029216955.1 Iris pallida
ACTTTTTAGATGTCCGTTTATTATTCCAGTGTTAGGAAGTATTACCTTAGATATTGGGTAGGTTAGAGGCTCTAGAAGGAGTACTATCGATCTTAAATTTCGAGGACGAAATTTTTCTAAGGTGGGTAGAGTTGTAGCACCCAGTTTCCCAAATGAGGGTAATTTTAAAATTTTGTGTTTATAATTATTTTAATAATAATATTTAATTCATGATATAATTTTTGGTGATTTTAAATTATTTTAAAATTATTTAAATCAATGACTTGTGATTTTGACGTTTTGCTAGTGAAACCCTAGAGACTGTTTGACCTAGAGCCTAACCATGTGATTATGATTTTAATATCATTTTTGGCCTAAGAATATTTTGCATTTGACCTCTTTGAATTATTTTGATATTATTTTATTATTTATGATATTGTTTTGGGGTTATTTGAGTCGGGTTCGAATTTCAACTCAATCCGACTTGAAACGGGAACCCGGGGGTAGTTTGACTCTAGTGGGACCCACACACTAGATAGGCATGGCCCACATTATATTAATTTTAGTCCACATGATAGAAATATTTTAGTTAGAGGTTAGACTAATTATTATGGATAAGGTTAGTGTGATTAGAGACTTAGAATGACTAATTTAGCCCCAACCAATTAGCCCTTTTCTAACACTCATAGAATAGGTTAGTGGGGGCATTTTGGACCTTACCATAATAGGACAAATAGCCCCATATGGCCAGCCACTTTGGGAGAGGATAGGCTCAAGTTCATTTCATTATTCTTATCCACACTCTCTCTCTTGTTCTTCCCCAAATTCCTAGAGAGCAATCCCTAGCAATTTCTCCACCAAATCCTTCCATTTCGCCACCAAATCTTCTTCTTTCCTTCTCCATTCTAGCCAAGGAGGAAGCTACCCAAGTTTGGGAGGATTCGGACTCGTTAGTGTCCTTTTGGAATCTCTACGTGTCGGTGTCGTTCCGGGAAGGCTTTTCTTCGATTCGATCTACCGGGAGGTATAAATCCTTCTCCTTTTCATTTCCTCATGCATATATAGGGGTGAGCATTCGGTTTATTCGGTTTAAACCGAACCGAATAACCCAAAACCGAATTGGACCGAAACCGAATAAGCAAACCGAAACCGAACCGAATTGGCCCAAAACCGAATCAAACCGAACCGAATTAAATCGGTTCGATTTTCGGTTTATTCGGTTTATTCATATTTTTTTGATTTTTTTGAGCTTTTTTTGTTAATATATATAGTAACTAAATATACATAGACATATTTAGTATATACCTATATATATTTAGTATATACATATATATATATTAATACTTATATATATAGTACACACACACACTCACATACACACACACACACACATATATATATATATATATATATATAAATTAATTAATTAAATTTTCTTATTCGGTTTTTGGTTTTGGACCGAAACCGAAACCCAAAACCGAAACCAAAACCGAATAAAAAAATTTAGTATTTTCAAAACCGAAACCGAACCGAATTTTTTTAAAACCGAACCGAACCTCTTATTCGGTTCGGTTCGGTTCAATTTTCGGTCCAAAACCGAATAATGCTCACCCCTATGCATATAGGTATATTTTGAACCCATAGGAATGACCCCCATGGTTGTATCTCCATTTGTGTCCATTTCGTGTCCATTTCGTGTCATAGGAGTGTCCCTTGTGTTGTGGTTGTGTCCAAGTGGGAAAATCCCAAATTTGGACACACTATGTATTGTTGTTATGTATGAATGAATTATTACATGTTTAATCTCATATTTTTGTATTGGAGATGTGTTCTATAGTGTCTCATATATATATATTAGTGTAGAGAGTGAGTTCTTGATATATTATGTTATATACTTGTGTTCTTTTGTCTCAAACTACCCAAATCCGTCATGATTTTTATCCACGTTTTTAATTTCAGCCCTAACTTAGAAATGTCATAACTTCTAGCTCAAAGCTCGGTTTAATCTCCCATTTTTTTTAAAAGAAGTGTATTGAAGTTAGATTTCCAAAAACATGTATTAATAGGCCTAATTCTTTCTGTAACTTTCTGGAGAATTATTTGAGTGTCAGCTGTACGAAAGACAAACGCGTTCTCGGTGTTTTCGCGATTCCGGGAGTTTCCGGAAACGAAAACGCGATCCGTTTGAAGTTTCGGAAAGCTAACACATAGATCTATAACATACTTTAATCCTAGATTTTAATTCATACTGAGATGGTACAGTATTGATTATTAGTAGGAGTTACTATTCGGCATATGCATTTTGTGCACCCTTGTGTGTAATATAATGTTCTATTAGATTTTAACCCATGTTAATGTATATACATTATGTAATTAAATGAAGAATGCAAGCATGAGTAAATATTTAAATAAATGATGTATGAGGTGTAAGTATCCTATCTAATGTAAGCATGTATAAGTATGGCTTGTAATGAATATGTAGGTTCCATAGTATGTAATGTATGGTGCATATAGTGGTGCAAGAGAATAAATGAATGATGAATGAATGCAAACATAAATGTAATGTAATAATAGATGTAATGTATGCAATATACAAGTTAATGAGATGTAATATTCTATGTTAACACAAATCCTATATTACCTCATGTACCCCCCTTACACTATGTTGACACTATCACACTTGACACATTATTCATTGACACTTTGACACTCTTTGATATGTATACACTATGTATGCCCATTTAACCCTCACTTGCCCCTTTGCCATGTTCACATACACACACATAGCCTCTTAAATAAGTATTTATGAATATAGTTAACTTAGCTATGTATGTATATTATATATATGTTAGCATATTGTGTTGTAATATATAAGTTTATATAACCATTTGAAATGCCATGATTATAGACCTAATATTGAATACCAATATATGCATGTGTATATATGTGTAGACATATATAGCTTAAAGTAATAGATTACCTAGTGTATATCCAATGTGAATTCTTGCCTATTTGAGTATTGAATAATTGTATGCTATATAGAGTTGGGTGTATGTTGGCTTGTATAGCCTTGTATTGATGTGTGCTTGCTAGGATAGTCTTGGTTAGGCCTAGTAAGACTTGCTGGGTACTTAGGACATGACCTAGTTTGACCTAGTTTGACTAGTGCAGTTGACCAGAGTTGACCAAGGGTTGACTTTGGCCTAGTTTGACCTAGGTTCATGTAGAATGCATTGTAGTACTTATATTACCCTTCTGGATATGTTGTGACTTGTGCTGTTCTAATTAGGAGCCAGACACCTCTCCTCGGACAGTATCTTTACCTTGGACATTCAGATATCAGGCGAGTACATTCTCTGATCATTTTATATCCTGCTTAGAATTATTTCCTGCAGTAGATTACTTTACTTATACTGTCACGTTGGTCACACGGATTGGTACTATATGGATCCCTTCTTGAGATGTTATCCTTAGGGAGCATCGGGTACTCTATGTTCTGTGCGTTTCACTTACATAGCGTATCACTATGCTTCGTTGATTCTTCGATCACTTGTGACATATACTCTTATGATCACAGAGTCTTCCTGGAATCCTTATCCCATTTATGGGTCTACTATGTATCACCCTTCGGGGGCTTATCACCTTTCGGAGGCTTATCACCCTTCGGGGGCTTACCACCCTTCGGGGGCTGTACATAGTATCATAACATAACCTGTTTGGATCCTTGTGTATTGATTGGGGGTACGGGAGAGTAGAAATGGACATGTGAATAATACACCAGTAGTGTAGCATCAGAATCATTCCATAGTGTAGCATCAGAATCATCCCAAGCCATTTACATGTCTATATTGTACTCTGAATCACTAGCCACTGTTAGTCTCTATTTATAGTAGATATTTCTATTACAGCTCTCTCTCTCTGTTTATATACTGCATTTCTTTCAGTACATGTATCTTACTTTACTGCATGATTATATTTTCTAACCTGCTATGATCTGTTGAGATATACTGTACTCGCTCCTGTCCTGATTGGACCTGTTGATAAATTTTACAGATAGCCTGGAGGTTGCCTGCTAGCCTAGAGGAGACAGTAGAGGTTGCATAGATAGATAGTATTTTTGCTTATAGTTTATTTTTAGTCATCTTGAGTTGTATTTATGGATTACTGTATTTGGGTTTTGAGATGTATTCTGAGTTTGTATCTTAGACACTTAGACTTCTATCTGTTGTATCTCTTTTCGATTTCATGTTTTATCTATCTTCCTTATTCTCTACCTTAGATGTGATTGAGTTTACATTCTGCTATGTCACCCCCATTCGGGGAGTATAAACTGTTTAGTCTTATACTATTAGATGCATTGAGACCTAGGACAGCGTTCTACCACCGACACTGCGGCGTAGGCTGGGCGTTTTTACGTTCTCGTGCCCTAACTCTAGGGTGCGGGTCGTGACACGTTTTTAGTGGTGGCCCATGCAGGTCGAGATTCGCATTAGGGCAATTTCGTAGTAGCACAACGACTTAGTTGTAATACTACGAGCCTGCTATAGGATATATAAATTAAGGTGTTAGGATGAGAGGATACTCAATCACTGTTAGGATTCCTTGAGAGATTCCTGGGATGACCCTTGAGAATCTCATTTTGAATTTCGATTTAAACTCCTTTTCCTTGTTTTGATTCACCTTTTTCCTTGATTTGAATTTGATTTTGTGGATTCATTATAGAACTTTGAATCCTGGTATTAGTCGATGATTTTAATAAAATTTTGTAGTTGTTGATTTAATTTTGTATTAGATTAATATTTTCAAATCCAAGGTACTCAATCACACTTAGGATTCTTTGATAGATTTCTGGGACGACCCCTGAGAAACTCATTTTGAACTTCAATTGGAATTCATTTTCCTCTTGTTTGGATTCACCCTCATTCCTTGCTATTGAATTTAAGCTTGATGGGTTCCTCTCGTTTGAACCGATAAGAAGTAACATATCTTTATTATTCTTTCTCGCCATTATTCCCTTGCATTCTTATTTACCTCTTATCTTAAACTCTGTCTCATTACATTAATTACCCATATCTTGTCGTCCCTACCAGATGTACTTCGAAACCCTTGAATCTTCATATCATTTTGCCTGAGAAATGTTAAGGAAGTGACGTAAATTATGTAGCTCAGAGAAGACGTAACTGGTTATTTTATGATGATCTAAAGGAAATCAAATGTGGAGTGTTCTATATGGAAACTTGAGATAGAAATGTGGTAAAGGTCTCGAATAGAATAAGGAGATGTATACTGCCAATCTGGAAACAATTACATTTAGAGAAATTTTGGGGCTATGAGATAGTTTATAGGTGTATTCAAAACTAATGAGGATATTAGAGGTCAACCTAGTTTTAAGAACTTAGAAAATCTTGGTTATTGATTCTGGGAAAAACTTTTACTCTGAGGCTATGTAGAAGGTTAGTAATGGAAAAGAGAAGTTAATTGTGTTTAATAAGGATATTAAACAAGATGTTGCGAGGAAATGACTAGGGATAGAGAGAGCACAAAGTTATGGAAGTTTAGAGATTGTTGTGAAATATTTTAGGAGAATAATATTCAAGGGTGTATGTCGAAGAAAATACGGAAGTTGATTTTATAATGAAAGATAAGTTTTGTAAGGACTAGAGATTTAAATTAAATAATACGAGGAGAACAATTTGAACAAGTTCAAGGAATTCGTAAACGGGATTTAGAGATTTTGGGTCAAATTTAAGACAAGGTGAAAGAACTTGGAAATTTAAATAAAAGGTTAATGTTGATTCCTAAATGTGAGGGTTGTGCTTCAAGAGTGATGTTTGAAAATTGGGAATTGCCTACGGTAGTCATGGTAATGGTTTAAGTAAAGGTTAAATTTTCATATGGAGACTGGTGAGGTAAAGATATGATTGGCAAGTTATGACCAGATGAACTTAAGAGTATCAGAAGCAGATGACTAACTCGATCTTCATTATTTTTGTGCATTAATTACCACCTCTTGAACTCCCACTTTCTAATTGAGATCCTTGACGTTCCTTATCGTGACTTTGATATTCGGAATGTAATACTAGCTGTTACCCTCCAACAAATCTTATATGCAAGACCTAGACGAGCTCACCTTCGTATAGGTATATCATGTCCCACTAAAACCCATCTTCTTGTACTCTATTTTCTTGATATAATTTTCTGGTCAACTGGCTAAACTATAACCTCCACCATTATACTAAATTTCTTCTTATTTCAATTAGAAATCCAGTCTTGACTCAATTCTTTCGACCCGACATGTGATGGTGTTCTGCTTGTTTCCTTAGATGCTTAACCTTGTACCTTATCTGATTATTTGACCCGTTGGTTAAGAAACTTGGACTATGTAATTCCTTTCATCATTACCACCCTTATATCTTGTGCTGCTAAATTAGCCTTAGTTTTGCAAGCTTATCTATTTTCGAGCTTGGTCATGAAATATTTTATTGGGTGGCCACCCACTAACATATTGTCTAATCAGAACCGATACATGATGGTCTGATCAACCTATTGCACTTTGGTTCGCTTTTTCATGTATCAATCTACGAGAATGGAGACATAGTTAAACTTGACCCTAGAGTCTCATTCGCGACAGCCTTGACAATTCTCCTTGAAATCTTTTTATCGCCTATGAACCTCGTATTCGTACTCAGTCGAATTAAATTTAATCATGACCTGAACCTCCATCATTGGATGCTCCTGCTCATACTTTGATTTCGTTGATTTCCCTTCTTGTCCAAATCTCATTTTATCCCGAAATTGATCAACTTAGATCGTGTCAAGACAAAAATCTATTTGTGATTTGTTGTGCCTAAATTTTCAATTTTTGCCATTTATGGAATAGTAACCTTTTAATAATTTCTTAGTTGCTTGTTAATGACCAATTTTTATATAGGATGGTAGACAGCCCTACAATCTTGATGATTGTTGTTCCCTTACCTTCCCAATTAGGACACCCTATATTATTTGTGTGTTGATACCATAGTACTGTTTTGACCTAGAATGACCAGTACACCTAGGTGAGTTCCAACTGCTACGGTATGCCCTGACCTTGTATACTATTCCTTCAAATTGCATGATTTAGATAAAAAAAAATTTAAGACCTTGATTGTTGGGAAATAGGGACGTCACCCCATTAGTATCAGTTGTAGATATATATAGGTTAGTCCTTGATGTGGGGATGTGTGTCTCTAAACATGTAGCTTATGAGATTTATGAGAGATTATAGTATCAGCCTTGATAGGATGTACTAGTCTTTTGGTGAGTATAAATGTGTTATGAGAGATAGGGACCTATATGTCTTAGTAATGCATCGTTCCTATGGTAATAGAATGTATTAATAGATGGTTAATAGGAAGATAATAGTTTGAGCATACCTATAGCCTATGATTAGTTCCTTTTCATCCTTAGTTAAGACTACTTTAAAATAGGTCCAGTCCCTTGGATATAGGTTCCAGTCCATATTTTATTGAAGTTCCATTACCGTCGTACAGCAGAGCAGTATTGGAGGTATTCCTAGATTGACACTTTTTAGATGTCCGTTTATTATTCCAGTGTTAGGAAGTGTTACCTTAGATATTGGGTAGGTTAGAGGCTCTAGAAGGAGTACTATCGATCTTAAATTTCGAGGACGAAATTTTTCTAAGATGGGTAGAGTTGTAGCACCCAATTTTCCAAATGAGGGTAATTTTAAAATTTCGTGTTTATAATTATTTTAATAATGATATTTAATTCATGATATGATTTTTTGTGATTTTAAATCATTTTAAAATTATTTAAATCAATGACTTGTGGTTTTGACGTTTTGCTAGTGAAACCCTAGAGACTGTTTGACCTAGAGCCTAACCATGTGATTATGATATTTTAATGTCATTTAGGCCTAAGGATATTTTTGTATTTGACCTCTTTGAATTATTTTGATATTATTTTATTATTTATGATATTATTTTGGGGTTATTTGAGTCGGGTTCGAATTTCAACTCAATCCGACTTGAAACGGGAACCCGGGGGTAGTTTGACTCTAGTGGGACCCACACACTAGTTAGGCATGGCCCACATGATATTAATTTTAGTCCACATGATAGAAATATTTTAGTTAGAGGTTAGACTAATTATTATGGATAAGGTTAGTGTGATTAGAGACTTAGAATGACTAATTTAGCCCCAACCAATTAGCCCTTTTCTAATACTCATAGAATAGGTTAGTGGGGGCATTTTGGACCTTACCATAATAGGACAAATAGCCCCATATGGCCAGCCACTTTGGGAGAGGATAGGCTCAAGTTCATTTCATTATTCTCATCCACACTCTCTCTCTTGTTCTTCCCCAAATTCCTAGAGAGCAATCCCTAGCAATTTCTCCACCAAATCCTTCCATTTTGCCACCAAATCTTCTTCTTTCCTTCTCCATTCTAGCCAAGGAGAAAGCTACCCAAGTTTGGGAGGATTCGGAGCTCGTTCGTGTCCTTTTGGAATCTCTACGTGTCGGTGTCGCTCCGGGAAGGCTTTTCTTCGATTCGATCTACCGGGAGGTATAAATTCCTTCTCCTTTTCATTTTTTCATGCATATATAGGGGTGAGCATTCGGTTTATTCGGTTTAAATCGAACCGAATAACCCAAAACCGAATTGGACCGAAACCGAATAAGCAAAACCGAAACCGAACCGAATTGGCCCAAAACCGAATCAAACCGAACCGAATTAAATCGGTTCGGTTTTCGGTTTATTCGGTTTATTCATATTTTTTTGATTTTTTTGAGCTTTTTTTGTTAATATATATAGTAACTAAATATACATAGACATATTTAGTATATACCTATATATATTTAGTATATACATATATATATTAATACTTCTATATATAGTACACACACACACTCACATACACACACACACACACATATATATATATATAAATTAATTAATTAAATTTTCTTATTCGGTTTTTGGTTTTGGACCGAAACCGAAACCCAAAATCGAAACCAAAACCGAAT
The DNA here is from genome assembly GCA_029216955.1 of Iris pallida. Taxonomy (NCBI): domain Eukaryota; kingdom Viridiplantae; phylum Streptophyta; class Magnoliopsida; order Asparagales; family Iridaceae; genus Iris; species Iris pallida. The sequence continues at coordinate 9,008 of JANAVB010021308.1, forward strand.
AAAAAAATTTAGTATTTTCAAAACCGAAACCGAACCGAATTTTTTTAAAACCGAACCGAACCTCTTATTCGGTTCGATTTTCGGTCCAAAACCGAATAATGCTCACCCCTATGCATATAGGTCTATTTGAACCCATAGGAATGACTCCCATGGTTGTATCTCCATTTGTGTCCATTTGGAGGTCATAGGAATGTCCCTTGTGTTGTGGTTGTGTCCATGTGGGAAAATCCCAAATTTGGACACACTATGTGTTGTTGTTATATATGAATGAATTATTACATGTTTAATCTCATATTTTTGTATTGGAGATGTGTTCTATAGTGTCTCATATATATATATATATATATTAGTGTAGAGAGTGAGTTCTTGATATATTATGTTATATACTTGTGTTCTTTTGTCTCAAACTACCCAAATCCGTCATAATTTTTATCCACGTTTTTAATTTCAGCCCTAACTTAGAAATGTCATAACTTCTAGCTCAAAGCTCGGTTTAATCTTCCATTTTTTTTAAAAAGAAGCGTATTGAAGTTAGCTTTCGAAAAACATGTATTAATAGGCCTAATTCTTCCTGTAACTTTCTGGAGAATTATTTGAGTGTCAGCTGTACGAAAGACAAACGCGTTCTCGGTGTTTTCGCGATTCCGGGAGTTTCCGGAAACGAAAACGCGATCCGTTTGAAGTTTCGGAAAGCTAACACATAGATCTATAACATAATTTAATTCTAGATTTTAATTCATGCTGAGATGGTACAGTATTGATTATTAGTAGGAGTTACTATTCGGCATATGCATTTTGTGCACCCTTGTGTGTAATATAATGTTCTATTTGATTTTAATCCATGTTAATGTATACATTATGTAATTAAATAAAGAATGCAAGCATGAGTAAATGTTTAAATAAATGATGTATGAGGTGTAAGTATCATATCTAATGTAAGCATGTATAAGTATGGCTTGTAATGAATATGTAGGTTCCATAGTATGTAATGTATGGTGCATATAGTGGTGCAAGAGAATAAATGAATGATGAATGAATACAAGCATGAATGTAATGTAATAATAGATGTAATGTATGCAATATACAAGTTAATGAGATGTAATGTTCTATGTTAACACAAATCCTATATTACCTCATGTACCCCCTTACACTATGTTGACACTATCACACTTGACACATTATTTACTTACACTTTGACACTCTTTGATATGTATACACTATGTATGCCCATTTAACCCTTACTTGCCCCTTTGCCATGTTCACATACACACACATAGCCTCTTAAACAAGTATTTATGAATATAGTTAACTTAGCTATGTATGTATATTATATATATGTTAGCATATTGTGTTGTAATATATAAGTTTATATAACCATTTGAAATGCCATGATTATAGACCTAATGTTGAATACCAATATATGCATGTGTATATATGTGTAGACATATATAGCTTAAAGTAATAGATTACCTAGTGTATATCCAATGTGAATTCTTGCCTATTTGAGTATTGAATAATTACATGCTATATAGAGTTGGGTGTATGTTGGCTTGTATAGCCTTATATTGATGTGTGCTTGCTAGGATAGTCTTGGTTAGGCCTAGTAAGACTTGCTGGGTACTTAGGACATGATCTAGTTTGACCTAGTTTGACTAGTGCAGTTGATCAGAGTTGACCAAGGGTTGACTTTGGCCTAGTTTGACCTAGGTTCATGTAGAATGCATTATAGTGCTTTATATTACCCTTCTGGACATGTTGTGACTTGTGCTGTTCTAATTAGGAGCCAGACACCTCTCCTCGGACAGTATCTTTACCTTGGACATTCAGATATCAGGCGAGTACATTCTCTGATCATTTCATATCCTGCTTAGAATTATTTCCTGCAGTAGATTACTTTACTTGTACTGTCACGTTGGTCACACGGATTGGTACTATATGGATCCCTTCTTGAGATATTATCCTTAGGGAGCATCGGGTACTCTATGTTCTGTGCGTTTCACTTACATAGCGTATCACTATGCTTCGTTGATTCTTCGATCACTTGTGACATATACTCTTATGATCACAGAGTCTTCCTGGAATCCTTATCCCATTTATGGGTCTACTATGTATCACCCTTCGGGGACTTATCACCTTTCGGAGGCTTATCACCCTTCGGGGGCTTACCACCCTTCGGGGGCTGTACATAGTATCATAACATAACCTGGTTGGATCCTTGTGTATTGATTGGGGGTACGGGGGAGTAGAAATAGACATGTGATTAATATACCAGTAGTGTAGCATCAGAATCATTCTATAGTATAGCATCATAATCATCCCAGGCCATTTACATGTCTATATTGTACTCTGAATCACTAGCCACTGTTAGTCTCTATTTATAGTAGATATTTCTATTACAGCTCTCTCCCTGTTTACATACTGTATTTTTTTCAGTACCTGTATCTTACTTTACAGCATGATTATATTTTCTAACCTGCTATGATCTGTTGAGATGTACTGTACTCGCTCATGTCCTGACTGGACCTGTTGATAAATTTTACAGATAGCCTGGAGGTTGCCTGCTAGCCTAGAGGAGACAGTAGAGGTTGCATAGATAGCTAGGATTTTTGCTTATAGTTTATTTTCAGTCATCTTGAGTTGTATTTATGGATTACTGTATTTGGGTTTTGAGATGTATTCTGAGTTTGTATCTTAAACACTTAGACTTCTATCTATTGTATCTCTTTTCGATTTCATGTTTTATTTATCTTCCTTTATGCTCTACCTTAGATGTGATTGAGTTTACATTCTGCTATGTCACCCCCATTCGGGGAGTATAAACTGTTAGTCATATACTGTTAGATGCATTGAGACCTAGGACAGCGTTCTACCGCCGACACTGCGGCGTAGGCTGGGCGTTTTTATGTTCTCGTGCCCTAACTCTAGGGTGCGGGTCGTGACACATTTTTAGTGGTGGCCCATGCAGGTCGAGATTCGCATTAGTACAATTCGTAGTAGCGCAACGACTTAGTTATACTACTACGAGCCTGCTATAGGATATATAAATTAAGGTGTTAGGATGAGAGGATACTCAATCACTGTTAGGATTCCTTGAGAGATTCCTGGGATGATCCTTGAGAATCTTATTTTGAATTCCGATTTAAACTCCTTTTCCTTGTTTTGATTCACCTTTTTCCTTGATTTGAATTTGATTTTGTAGATTCATTGTAGAACTTTGAATCCTGGTATTAGTTGATGATTTTGATGCATGTTACAATTAACAAGGAATGCTGTTGACACCAAATGTTGCACGACAGGTTACTTGAGTAACCTGGAATATTTTACCTACTGAAACAAATGGTTTGGGCAAGGGTGTGTATAGGTTTGTCATCAGATGGTATGGGATTTTGCCTGCCAAGTTCTGAACAGCAGTCCAGGCTGCCTGCTTAGTTGAAAGTCTTAATTAGACTTTCTGTTCAGTACCCTTTGACTGAATTAATTTGACCTGAATACCATATTTTAAATCCTAAATCTAAGTCTGCCTGTTGTTCAATTCATGATAGGTTATCTTGTTAACAGTAAATGCCTTCCTTTTTAATATGTGTGAAACTCAGAGCTGGTAGGATAAATCCAGTACAAATTAGGGACTGTCATGTTCAGGCAGTTGGTACCAGTATTTAAGACTAGTTTGATTTGTATAATTATTTGCCATTCGACTGGCGAGACAGAAATCTATGTATGACATTTGCTATAAGGAATTTGCATTAATCTACGGTACGACATCGTGATCAGGACATAGTCCCTGCAGCCATTCGACTGGCGAGGCAGAAACTATGTAGCCGTTGATAAAGTTGACTGTCCTCCGACCCCCATCCCTCGACAATAATGATACGACAACCTATCACTACATCTTTTAGTAGTAGATAATGTCTTAGTATCACATTATGTGGGTTCATCTTGATTCTGTTACATCCTTCAGATACTAGATTCGATAAGAACATATACTACACCATATATACAAAACATAGATGATTCAAACTAATGTATGCTAGAATGAATTTTGGGTTGTGTTCTGAGCCATTCGTCCCCACACTTGGCAATTATGCATGTGAAATATATCGTTGAAGAACATAAAACTTGTGGTCGTACAATCGTCACTTTCGTGCGTCAGTTCATGTCGGTCTTCACTTTCTGCAGTAATTATCTTAAAATGGATATGAATTACTATCTGCAGAACCGTTTGTGGATATACAATCGTCATCATGATGAATTATTATCTGTGTCAATCTTTGCAGAATTATCTTAAAATGGATATGAATTACTATCTGCGGAACCGTTTATAGATGTACAATCGTCATCCTGATGACATGTACGGTGTGCGGGATAAATTTATACAGGGTGTGCAACAGTTCCTGCAGTTTGCCAAGGCGTTCCCTCAGTACATGGACCGTACAAAAATTAAGTGTCCATGTATGAGATGTCGCAACTTGAAATATCATTCGGAAGTGGATGTGACATATCATTTGTATTCGAGGAGTTTCATGCCAAATTATTATCAGTGGACCGCACACGGAGAACTTGTGCCTTTAGCCTCCGAGCCGGAGCCTTATGTGGAGCCTTATCACTACAACAAAAAACCCTTTTAATGACGGCTAAAAAGCGTCATTAATGACAAACCATGACGCTTTTTTTTTCCACAGCAACCGTTATAAAAACGGGTGTTATAAATGTTTTTTAAAAGCGTCATAAAATAACCGTCATGAATAGTTTCTATAAAAGCGTTATGAATAGTTAATATATAGTGCACAATTCAGAACAATTTTAAAACGTCATGAATAGATAATATGTATAGGCTCAATGCAGCACATTTATAACACTTTATACTATTCAAATTAGCATATTTATAATACTCTATACTGCACAGTATATATTACATTCCAAAAACTTAACATTATATATCACCATCTTTATTACATTTCTCAAAATAGAGTACATATCAACATCTTTATTACATTCTCAAAATAGAATATCCAAATACATATATACATTTACAACTACCAAAATTGTCTACATCAAAACTTGGCCACATCAAAACTGTCCACAGAACATGTAGCAAAACCCTGAAAAAGATAAAAACAAGGTTAAATATACTTTGTAATATAATGTAAAAATTGCAAGAAACGAAGGACTTGTACACATTTTTCAAACTTTAAAAGGAGAAGAGGACCTGCAAATTAAGAGAGGCATATTGACAAAATACTTAGTTTATAACAAGCAACAACAACATTCGAATATCATAAACAAAAAAAAGAGGATTAGCGTAATCAAAGAAATATTGCTTGCAAATGAACTGTTGTACTGCACTAGTATTATGTACCTGAACAATCGCAATATGCAAGAGAGTTCCACGCAGTCTGACAACCACACTGGCAAAACGAATAGGTAAGGTTGCACGATTTACTACAAGGAACCACATTCACATCTATGACACAAAGACGAAGGGCAAAAGGCAATGACATCCCCACATATTTCACATAAATATATGCAAAATAGGACAGATAGGCAAAAGTCAAGTTATCCTACTCAAGAAGCAGGACAATGCAGTTAGTTCAATACTGAACACAAAATAGGACAGATAGAATGAAAAGGGGGGTTCTGAATTAATATGGCATAAGACCTGCGTATTCATAGTGAATGCAGAACAAGGGGTATTGGACTGAACAATATTCCCATGTCTGAACTAAAGGTAATGGGAGTATCATTGATACTCAACAAAAGTCTGATCATACATAATGTGGATTGGAAATAATTAGCTTAAACCAAAGGATATATGGACAGATACTATCCTAAGGTATCAGGACATATCCTGAATGATGCAGGGAACATTTTCCCTAGACTGAACAAATGAGCAATGGCAGTTGAATCAAAATAGGCATTAAGGTAGATAGATACTCCATCACTTGGATTCTGAACTTATAAAGTCTGAACCACCATGTTCAGTTGTAAAATAGACTGAACCACTAGGTAGCAGGACAACCATTGGACTGAACAAGTTTGCAAATGTACTAATAGGATATGGCTAAAAGATAAGGTTAGGAAAAACATCACAATGAAGAGGCAGGACAGTATAAGCTCGCCTGGTCATATGGCATAGTTGATGCCTGTATCAAATAGGAAACTATAATGAAGTGGTATACTGCTATAAATCTTAAATGTGGGACAGAACCAAAATAAGGTATCTGAATAAGGAAATAGACAGAACATAATAGACTCAGATGACTGAACAATCAATTTGCAAACAGTGGACCAACATGTGGGGTGAATGGGAAGGATACATGGTATGGAGGGTTCTGATACTAAGTTTGAATCCTATATGCAGGTCATTACCACATATCTGATACTCAAGGTCTGAACTTAAAATTTGTAGGGGACAGGACAGTGAGGTTAAAGCAGTGGATGGCCTCAACTATGGTGGACAGAACAGTGGTGTCTGATACTCACAGGCAGTGAGAAAGTTGGGCCAGGTTAGGACATCAAGGTGTAATGGTCTGAAGTTGTTTCAAGATGAACTTCAAGAACAGAACATTACAAACGTAATGAACAAGGATTTAAGATGGACAGGACATCTCATAGGCAGTGGACTATATGGCCAATCCCTCATACCAGTCATGGACTGCTCGAGGGTGGATGCAGGGGTCAAAACAAATCAAAGGACTGCACAACACAGACTCTGAACAGAGAATGGAACAAAATGATGGGCAGAACAATGTCCATTGATTGGTTATGTTCAGGTTTAAACTGTGACAGAACAATTATGCAATTCATGGCAGACATCCAAAGATATTCAAGGCTGTACACTGAATGTGGTGTGGGCAGTATAAGAAGAGATGTAGGGACTATCAAATGGAAGATAGGCAGAACAAAATTATGCAGGGAAATAGAACAATAGTCTAGTGGGCAGATGTTCTATAAATGGGGGTGACTGAAACTTGAGTTCAATAGCTGAACAGATGCCTTCCACACCTGGTTGGTTCATTATTATGTTGATAAAGTATCAACTGCTTGCAGATTAAGTTCATAGCGAGCTTGGATATAGAAATGAGACAAAAATGTTGCAGAAGCCATAGTGTAATGAGACAATTATTATGTTGATAAAGTAATGAGACAAAAATATTTGGATGGAAAGAAACCTCGCAGCAAAAAGATCTACAGCTAGCAAATGAATCCAAGCAGAAGCCACAGTCATTTCATTTGAGAACATTTTCAGTATACCTGATAGCTGCAGAAGACATCAAGACAGATGATTAAGAATATATGACAAGTGGAAGTGGAAAAATCAAGATAATGGAGATAAATAGTCAAAATAAAAATGATAAAAAAATAGACCTAGCTACAATCAGTTAGGAGGCAAAAAAAAAAAATATGGCAATGCTAATTCTTATACAGGCCAGCAAAACTAAATTTACTCATAATCTACATCCAAAAACATAAAGAGGCTTCTTGTCTGGTTTGAAGAATCCAGATCAGCTGAACTTAATTCACAAGTCATTTGAGTGAAGAGAAACAAACCTCGGGTAACCAATATTTACTTGCAAACATTGCCTGCATTGTCTCAGGAGTCCAAGATAGATATAGAAGGTATCCATAAAGCATCCCAAGCAAAACATATGGTATACAAGTCTCCATAGTTCTCTTAGTCTGTATAATAGATGATAGGAAAAATAAACACAATATCAGTAGGAGTAAACACTTATGAAGCGTCCTTTTAATTTTTCGTCTAGAGATCTATACAGCCAAGTAAATAAGAATCACTATGAACCAGAATTACCACTTCAGCCTTAGGAGCAAGAACCATCAAAGTGTAGAATGGAAGAACAGCTACTGTACCCAAAGTGAAAGCATTGCTGGCAATTTGAGAACTTGTAAGCCCTGCAGTGAGACAATTTTTCAGAACATATAGACAGGATTAGAGAAGAAAAGAGATTGAATGCAGCAACATTATGAATTCATATCCTTCTGTTCCCTTATTAGTTATAAGCTTTATAGAAGCCCTTCGCACGTTTGATGAAAATATGAGATATATTTTTCATATTTTCTCAACAATTAGCAAGACATGAAAAAACAATTTCGGATGGATTTATTTCTTAGAAAGCTAATAATTTACCCAGTTGTGTGAAAAGTTGAAATGATGGCTAATGTACCTCCACTTCCAGAACTCAACTAATAATACCTTTCCTACAATTAAAATCATTTAGTTCAAGTAAAAAAGCAAGTACCACATATCGTTCTCTTCAAGTAAAAGCAACTATCCTGTAATGGTTGTCACTAGATTTGTTCCAAAGCTCTATTGTGTCCTTATATGTATCAAAGACAACACAGACTCCAAAATTACACAAAATCGGTGCCATGCCCACATTGCCATGCCACATTTGCATCTATGAATAAAAATATATTGCAATTGTAGAAATAGTGTTATACCTCTATCGACCAAGATGGGATCGGAGAAGTATCCACATATCAAGCACCGAAAGATGGCCTCTTTAACCTCCGGTATGATCGAGCTGCACCTAATAATCATCCCCTTCACATTGCCATGCCACATTTGCATCTGTGAATAAAAATATATTGCAATTGTAGAAATAGTGTTATACCTCTATCGACTAACTAATATTAAAAAGATGATGTTGATGGTGCTATAACTTGGATATATTAAAAACTTTAGGTCCGGGCACAAGACTAACTAAATATTCACTTGAGCATTCAATATGGCAGTGCAGTTCGATATCCCTATCTAAAAAAAATACTTAATTGCAAATCAAACATCAGGTTGATTTTTCACATAGGATATTTGAAAGATAGCCAAGAGAATAATAGTGCAAGTTCTCTGTTAGTTCATGATATCAGCTAGCACAAATTGTTGAGTTTATGTTAAAACGGTGAAATAAAAAATGAACATGAAGACCATTTCTCTAGTTTACTGATCGTCTTTACCATATAAAATTGCAGCAGGTGAAGTTTTGTAATATTGCATTCAACATGCTAAGTTTGGATGCATTTTGATATAGATCAAAACATAAATCGTTCTCATTCAATATCTCTATTTCTTACGACCTTTCCAATCTAAATATCAAACCAGTTTCAACCACTTACTAATCTTTCATACAATCAATTAATCAAACACTTGAAATGCACCATCGCCGCAGCAGCACGCCAACAAAACCCAAACAACCAAAATGAAGTGGACTGACCATGGGGCGGAGGATCACTCACAGGTTGCAGCCGCAAAAGAGGAAGAAGCAGCAGAGCATGGAAACCAAGGCTACGGACTCGAGAGCGGTGACCGTGGCCCACAGCACGGTGTCCACCGCGGAGGAGAAGCCGAGGTCGAGGGGGGCCAGTAGAGAGACGACGGGAGGATCCATCTCGGCGACGTAAGCCTCGCGAAGGAGAAGTCGAGCTCCGTGCCTCGCGACGGGAGGGCCCATCTTGGCGGCATGGACGCGGCGGTCACACCGGAAGCAGAGGAAGGCGGAGTCGGCGTCGCAGTAGAGGGAGGCTTCTTCTCCGCAGAGCTCACAGTAGAGGGAGGCTTCTTCTCTGCAGAGCTCGCAGTGATTTCTGCTCGGACACGATTTCTTATCTTTCTCTTCTCAAAACCCTAACCCTAATTTTTTTTTGGATAGAGAAAGGAAGAAAGAGAGTTGAAGTCTGTTGAGGAGAGAGGCGACGAATGGTATGAACATATTAATAAGTTTGCAAAATATTACAAGTTTGCCACCGCTATAAAATATTAATGACGCTTTGTTTTATAAACGTTATAAAAAGCCCAGAATTAGCCCAAACCGTCATAGAAAAAAGGTATTTTTCAAACTTAATAACGCTTATGTATCAGCCGTCATTAAAACTCCTTGTCGAGCGTCATTAAAAGGGTTTTTTGTTGTAGTGTATGTAGATGTCCCCGAGCATGCTGATTACGACCAAGGGTGGACGAACATGGTTTTCGATGTTACGGGGCCTAGTTTCGATCCGAACAATCAATATGCAGCTGAGGAGGCACCGAATGCCAATGCTACAAAGTTCATGGAGTTGCTGGAGAATGCAAGGACTCCTTTATATCCTGGTTGTGATGACCATTCACCGTTGGAGGTGATTACAAGATTGTTGAGCATAAAATCAGATTTTTAACATGTCTCAAGAATGCTACAACCGAATCCTGGAGTTAATTAAAGATATATTGTCGGAGGGTGGCAAGTTACCTAAAGACTTCTACCGATCCAAGAGAATGGTGAGATCGCTCTGGATGGGGTATGAAAAAATTGATGCATGTCTCAACGGATGCATGTTGTACTATAAGGACGACAAGGATGAAGACGCCTGTAGATTTTGTGGTGCCGATCGCTTCAAGGCAACTAGTACAACATGGACTTCTGGTACACGCAAGCCAACAGATTCGATGCACTATTTGCCTTTGACGTCGCGGTTGCAGAGGTTGTTTATGGCAAAGGAGACAGCTGATAATATGAGTTGGCACAAGCGGAAACAAATAGATGGAGTACTGGATCATCCATCCGACGGAAAAGCATGGAAGTACTTTGATCGAGTGTATCCCGATTTTGCTTCGGAGCCGCGTAATGTTAGATTGGGGCTTTCCTCCGACGGTTTTACCCCATTTGGACTTTCGGGCTCACAATATTCTTGTTGGCCAGTTATTGTTACTCCGTACAACTTGTCTCCTTGGATGTGTATGAAGACTCCTTACATGTTCCTAACTGTTATTATTCCAGGTCCGAAGAACCCGAAGAGGAACATCGATGTGTACTTACAGCTCTTGGTAGATGAGCTGAATCAGTTGTAGGAAGTAGGTGCAACCACATATGATGTTTCCAGAAAGCAAAACTTTCAGATGAGGGCCGCACTAATATGGACCATCAATGATTTCTCGGCCTATGGAATGTTATCGGGTTGGAGCACCCATGGTCGTCTCGCATGTCCGTATTGCATGGATCGCACTAAGGCTTTCCGTTTGAAACACGGAGGAAAACCGTGATTCTTTGATTGTCATCGACAGTTCCTGCCAAAGGATCATCCGTACTGGAGGAACAGGAATGCTTTTCGTGCTGGCGTGGTAGAGAAGTCCAGTCCACCGCCACGATGGTCCGGGGACACGATATGGAAAGAAGTTGAAGAATTGTCAAGTGCTATTGAAGAGCCTACAGCGGGGTATAAGTGTGATGGATTTGGCCGCGCTCACAACTGGACGAAGATGAGTATATTCTGGGACCTACCATAGTGGAGTGACCATCTGCTCAGACATAACCTTGATGTCATACATATCTAGAAGAATGTATTTGACAATATAATAAATACTGTGATGGACGTAAAGGGGAAGACGAAAGGCAATCCCAAGGCCAGGTTGGACTTAGAAGAAATATGAAGACGTCCAGAGTTGCATTTGATAAAAGAAGGCAGTGGGAAGTATAAGCAGCCCAGGGCCATTTTCTTACTGGACAAGGAGGACAAAGGTAAACTTTGTAGGTGGATCCAGGACCTAAAATTTCCAGACGGGTACGTATCGAATTTGAGAAGATGTGTTGACCCGAATGAGAACAAACTACAGGGTATGAAGAGCCACGACTGTCATGTTTTTATGGAGAGGTTAATCCCGATTGTATTTCGGGAATTCTTACCTCATGTCGTTTGGGATCTACTGACAGAGCTTAGCATATTCTTCAGAGATCTTTGTTCTACTAAGTTGCTCGTCGATCGGCTTGAAAAGCAGGAGAAGGACATTGCAGTAACATTGTGTAAGCTTGAGAGGGTGTTCCCTCCTGGATTCTTTGACTCTATGGAGCATTTGCCAATTCATCTTTCATATGAGGCACGTGCTGGTGGGCCCGTCGGTTATCGACGGATGTACCCGTTCGAGCGCCATCTAAACCACCTGAAGAGGAAGGTGAAAAATAAGGCACGGGTCGAGGGTTCTATTTGTGAAGCCTATGTCCTTGAGGAGATTACAAACTTTTGTTCAATATATTTCAAGCCTCATATTGCTACAAATAGAACAAGAGCTCCGAGGAACGACGATGGAGATATAGAATATAATGATGCATTATTGAAAGTCTTCAATGCTCTTGGAAAGCCTTCTGGAAAACTGAAAAAGAGATATTTGAATGATGAGAAACTAAAGGCTGCCCAGTTATATATATTACTCAACTGCGTGGAGGATGAAGTGGAAAAGCTAGAGTGGTAAGTAAAAATCTTCAACGTTCAAGTCATCTATTTGTTGATTACGTTATTATAATTTAACGAGTATATCCCGATATTTATTGGTTTTCAGCAAATTTAATGATGAGGTGAGCTCAAGTAGACCATACATTACAGATGAAGAAGTAGAAGAAGAAATGAGACTTCATTTCCCGTCTTGGTTGACTGTATATGTACGTAAGAAGCTAGTTAGAATCTTCCTCCATTCACAACTACACAAGAAATTGTAGGAACGTTGAGCACCTCTAGAGGGGGGTGAATAGAGTGCGTGTGTGCAGCGGAAATAAAATTACCAATTAATAATTTAAACTATGGCAATGATGTAAGAGCAGTAAGTAAAGAAAGGAGAATCAAACTCAGTAACACAGCGATGTATACTGGTATCCCTCTGAGAGGACTAATCCAGTCTCGAGTACTCTTGCTCGATGTTAATCCACTAAAGGCACAAGCTTTAACTGAGTGCTTGCAACTCTTACACCACCGTGCTTGTTGACGAGTGCACGACCAACTCCAACACACACCGTGCTTGGTGACGAGCGCACGACCAGCTCCACAACGAGAATTTGTTGTTGAAACTTGACGACCTCTTTACAACTCTGAATAACCAAAAGACTTCTAAATCAATCTGATAGTACTGGCTTTTGGCTAAGAGAAGTATAGGTGAGATTTGAAACTTTTAGATCACTAGAAAAACACTTGAATGAATAGAGAAGAGACTGAAGAATGAATTGATTGATTTGAAGTGAAAAGTTCTTCTCTATTTATAGGTGTTTTCATCAACCGAACTCGGGCAGAACTCGGACAGAGTTCGGATGCAAATATCTCGCAAAATAGACGTTGCTCGCAGATTTGGAGGCAACTGAAGTTTGAATACAAACTGACCGAACTCGGTCAGAGTTCGGACCGAACTCGGCTTGGAGTTCTGTCAGGAGATATTTTAAAATTCTTTTGTAAAACAGTTTTCAAACATATTTTTGGTTATTTGTAAAATCATTTGAAAAGGAATATTTTCGAAATATATTTTTGAAATATTTGTAATCGAGAATATGAAAGGATAAAGTAGGTTTTGAGAAAGGAGGATAATTTTAACCCTAAGCCAGTATTACCATAATTGATTTTACAAAGTAATTCCTAGACTCAATAAAATGTAAAATACAGAATAAAAGTAAAAACTAGTCTTCAGAAGTTTTGATGACTTTGACGCTTGGATTTATGCAGTACATCGTCCGTTGAATAAGATTTCATGCATCCTGAAATAGTTAGCAGCATTTTCTATATTTTGTGTATGAACTAAAGTATAAGTTGATTATCGAAATCGGGTGTGACCATGGAATGGGCCAACAATCTCCCCCATTTTGATAATTGACAAACTTGAGTCTATACCAAAATATATTTATATCAAAATAGAACAAAATATCAAAATACCTGAAAAATTTTGTTGGATTTTGAATTTATGTTGTATATGCGCTTTGCGATTTGGGTATACTCTTTTTCTCCCCCTTTGTCAAGTAGTAAAATGAACAGGCTCCCCCGTAAATGATGAAGCCAACAATAGAGTAGACAAGACAAAGTGAAGTAAAAGAAGTAATCATAGCATAGACAACTGGAATGAAATGAACTATCACATAAGAAACTGAAATATCATAAAAAAATTTCCACTAGAAAGCCAAATAGTACAACTGATAAATGTCTAACTAAAACAGTTTAGACATGAAAATGAAAAGTACTACATAAACTGCATCAAACTAAACAAAACTAAATCCACTATCCCATGGCTGAATCCACATTACATCGCTGCGTCGTCCGCACCGGGAGGATCATGAGGGAAATAAGCAGTGGTCGGGTCGAAGTACTGAAAAGTAGTCTCATCAGTAAAACGGGGACCAGGGAAAGCAGGGTGTGAAAGGATAGTGAGTGGATGAACGGGATCATGAACCAGGCTGTAGTGGAGATCGGCAATACTGTTTCTCAGCACCTGGGCCTGAGAAATATGCCGGAACTCGGAGTCCTGATAACGTTGCGTGGATACAGCAACGAAATCATCAAACCGCTGGTAGAATGCATGATCAAGTCCTGGGGCAGGGGCCGGAGCAGGATGAGCATCAGCTGGAGGGGCCTCAACATCAGCAGCTGGGACAGCAGGAGCAGCACCAGGAGGTTGAGGAAACCGACGAGAGCGGGTCAACTCAACAGGTGGAGAAGAAATGGCACACGTTTCAAGATCAATCTCAAAACGTCGAAATATACTAGCAAGGTACATAGGAAAGACTAGGTTCCTACCTGCATTCTTGCAGTTGAGCATCCAAGACATCATGGTTTTTGGAACGGAGAAAGGAATTCCAAAATGAATGTGATAAAGAGCAGAAAGTTCCAAAAATGTAACTTCATCGGTAGAGCCTTTCTTCGGAAGAAGGGCCGAGAAAATCATACGATGAAGCTCGTAAAAAGTTTGGTTTAGATGTCTAGAAAAAATTCTCCGGGGAGGAGGAGTAGGATGACAAATCAATTCCCTAAAAGAAGCTAAAGTGACATCGGCAGGGAACTGAATATGGTGGATGTCAACAAGTGCATCACCAAGATCAGGAACGTGAAAATATTCACTGATATCGGTGGCGCTAAATTCTAGTTCCTGCCCAGCAATACAGGAATAGAAGTTCCCGTTTTGTTTTACTTGCAAATTGCAGTAAAACATACGGACTGCATTGTCGTAAATGCTATCTTGGACCTCGAAAAAGTCGCGAAATCCATGTTGATCAAAAACAGGAGCATATTCAAAGAAGGTTGTAAAATTGACGAAGGCTCCAGCACAAATACGACGTAAAGAGAAAGAATCAAACCAGAGATCGGAGAAGTTTTTGTCGGGAAACAAAGTGCCATCAAATTCCTCGGGATCTCTAGGTTTGGCTGGACTGAAGAGACTTGCCGGAGTGTAGTCGGATGAGGAGGAAGCACCTTGAGAAGAAGTTCCTCGTTGACGTTTCGGAGCCATGAGGAGATGGTGGAAGAAGATCGCCCACTTGAACTCGTCGATTCCTTGCAAAGAAGGAGGAGGAAAGACTTCTAGAAGGAGATGGTAGTATTCCACGTTTTGGTGTGGAGAAATAGTGGAAGGAAGGATGAAATATATAGGTGCTAGGGCCGGCTGTTCGGTTCTGGAACCATCACAGCGCCGACCGAACTCGGTCCGAATTCGGTCCGAACTCGGTCAGAGTTCGGGCCGAGTTCGGCCATTTGCATTCCCGAGACAGTTAAAGCAGTCAGGTAAATAAAGATTGTAATTAATGACGTTTGACTGGTTTATTAACTAACTGCTGTTATTTTCGGGTTAACTGTAGGGGTTGTCCCAGCTAACGGTGGTTCACCGGGGAACTCTTAAGTACCGCTTCGCTTCGACCGTAGCCGTGGTGACAGACATACCCTTTGTAAGTTTGTTCCCAAAAATAATTTTCATTAGATAATAAATTATCAAGTCATAAATACAGTTTTTAATTACCATATGTTTTAAGAATCCGAGAATTCAAGAATGCCGAGCTCACGCCTCAAGATGTTAAAACGGTCTTCAGCCAATGGTTTAGTGAAAATATCTGCTAGTTGATGTTCAGTATCAATAAATTCTAAGCAAATATCCCCGTGTTGTTGATGATCACGTAGAAAATGATGTCTAACTTCTATGTGCTTTGTGCGTGAATGACAGATAGGGTTCTTAGTCAAATTAATTGCACTAGTGTTATCACAATATATAGGAACATTTGTATAGTACAGATTGTAGTCCTCTAAGGTTTGCTTCATCCATAAAATTTGAGCACAACAACGTCCTGCGGCGATATACTCAGCCTCAGTTGTTGATAATGCTACTGAATTTTGTTTCTTGCTAAACCAAGAGACTAAGGCCTTTCCCAAGAAATGACATGTACCACTGGTACTCTTACGGTCCACTTTGCATCCAGCAAAATCCGCATCCGAGTAACCTATAAGGTCAAAGGATTTGGTTTTGGGATACCATAAGCCAACTGTAGAAGTTCCTTTAAGGTATCGGAAGATACGCTTAACGGCACTAAGATGTGATTCTTTAGGGTTTGTCTGATATCGTGCACATATGCAAACACTAAACATAATATCAGGGCGACTAGCAGTTAAATATAATAAACTACCAATCATACCTCGATACTTACGCTGATCAACAGGTTTGCCACTTTCATCAGCATCAAGCTTTGTAGATGTAGCCATAGGAGTCCCAATTGGCTTCACATTCTCGAAGTCGTACTTCTTCAGTATGTCCTTTGTGTACTTGGCTTGGTTGATGAATGTTCCGTTCGAGTGTTGTTTGATTTGCAATCCTAGGAAGAAGTTCAGCTCTCCCATCATGCTCATTTCAAATTCACTCTGCATACACTTGGCAAATTCTTGACAGAGTTGTTCATTAGTAGAACCAAAGATGATGTCATCTACATAAATTTGCACTAGAAGTATATCATTATTCATAGATTTAATAAAAAGAGTAGTATCAATCTTGCCCTTTGAAAAACTATTTTCAAGTAAGAAGGCGCTTAGGCGTTCATACCAAGCACGAGGTGCTTGTTTGAGTCCATAAAGTGCTTTCTTAAGCTTGAAGACGTGATCAGGTTTTTGAAAATCTTCAAAACCAGGGGGTTGTTTCACAAAAACTTCTTCTTTCAAAAAACCATTTAGAAATGCGCTTTTCACGTCCATTTGAAAAAGTTTAAAATCATTAAAACAAGCAAAAGCGTAAAACATGCGGATGGCTTCTAGTCTAGCAACAGGAGCATAGGTCTCATCATAATCAATTCCTTCTTCTTGATTATAACCTTGTGCAACTAGACGTGCTTTGTTGCGTAGAACTTGACCATCTTCACTAAGTTTATTTCGGAACACCCATTTGGTACCAATTATCGATTGACCAATAGGTTTAGGAACGAGTTCCCAAACTTGGTTTCTCTCAAATTGATTAAGTTCCTCTTGCATGGCAGAAATCCAAAATTCATCAGAAAAAGCCTCATCAACATTCTTAGGTTCTATTTGAGAAATAAATGCTACATTAGCTGCTACTTCAGAATCTCTAAGAGATGAACGAGTACTTACACCTTTGGATACATCACCTATTATGAGAGTTTCTGGATGATCTGGTTTGAATCTCAATGATTCGAATCTTTGGGCCATACCTTTCACAAGACTCTTCTCAGTTCCTGCATCTTCGGAACTTTTATCAGTTCTTGCCTCTTTGGTAGGATCTTTCTCAGAACTCTTCTTTGTCTTTGTAGGTGCATCTTCATCATCACTGTCGCTAGATCTATGACTATTCAACTCATCAAAGGTAACATTAATACTTTCTTCAACAATCAAAGATCTTTTATTAAAAATTCTATATCCCTTACTCTTAGCAGCATATCCGAGAAATATCCCGTCATCTGCTTTGGAGTCGAACTTACCCAAGTTATCCTTGGTGTTCAGGATGAAACAGCGACAACCAAAAACTTTAAAATAAGAAATGTTTGGAATTCTTCCAAACCAAAGCTCATATGGTGTTTTCTTCGAGATAGGTCGAATTAACACCCTGTTTAAAATATGACAGGCTGTACTAACAGCTTCTGCCCAAAATATTTAGGAAGATTATGCTGATTAAGCATGACTCTAGCCATTTCGCTTAGAGTACGGTTCTTCCGCTCCACAACACCATTCTGTTGGGGAGTTCTAGGACAAGAAAATTCGTGGTAATATCCACTATCATCACAAAACTTTTTGAAATCAGAATTTTCGAATTCGCCACCATGATCACTTCGGATACGAGTAATCATGAAGCCTTTTTCGTTTTGTACCTTTTTACAAAATATCTGAAATTCAAAAATAGCATCACTTTTGTTTGATAAAAAGTAAACCCATGTAAAACGAGAGAAATCATCAACAATGACAAAAGCATAGAGTTTACCGCCAAGACTAGCGACTCTACTAGGACCAAATAAATCCATATGAATCAACTGCAAAGGTCTCGAAGTACTTACAGCGTTGATGGATTTAAAAGAAGACCTATGTACTTTGTTCTTTTCACAGTCAGCACATACCATGTCTCTCTTGAATGGAATTTCTGGGAGTCCTTTTACCAACTTCTTTGTGTTCAGACGTGAGATAGTATCCATGTTTGCATGTCCTAGTCTCATGTGCCATAGCCAGCTTTCATCTTGATTGGCTACTAGGCATCTTCCTGCATTATTAGTATTCTCCAAAAAGAAAACATAAATATTGTCTTCTCTAATCCCTTTATATATGGGATCACCAGATGACATATCATATATGGTACATTTATCTTTCACAAAATTGATACCATAACCATTATCTGCCAAATGACTTATGCTCAATAGGTTATGTTTCAATTTAGTTACTAGAAAAACATCCTTTATTATTGGGAAAGGAGAAATACCTACAGTACCATTACCTATAATATCACCTCTCAAGTTATTTCCGAAGGAGACGTATCCTTCTTTCTTCATCGATAGCGTAGCGAATAAAGATGCATCACCAGTCATGTGTCGCGAACATCCGCTATCGAGGATCCATTTGCTTCTAGCATGAGAGGGTTGAGGGTCCACCTACAAAACAAGTAGATGAATCCTTTGGTACCCATTTTCTGAAGGGTCCACTCAGATTAGCTTTAGGTTTCCAAACTAGAGTATGGTTATCAACAAGCTTTCTTGCCATACAGTATTGTGATATATGACCGTGTGTACCACAATATGTGCAAGTCAGTTTAGTGGAATAAACTGTGTTTGCAGGCTTGTTCTGTTTGGAAAACCTATAAGTGAAATCATAATAGTGTTCGTGTTTCCTCTGTGCTTTCTTGTGTTTAGTCCTTTTTGGTGTATGCTTTGCATTAGGACTAATCTTGGGCTGTGTCACAGGTATTGCCTGTTTGCCCAACTTGATTTCTAACTTTTTAGAAATCGCTACAGACTCTTCATATCTTGCAGTCATATCAAAGAGTCTTTGTTCAGTTACTAGGTGCAACTTCTTCTCTATGTCATAAAGTTTGTGTATTTTGACATAGTCCTCTTCTTTCTTTTCAATGGAGGATAGCCTCATGATATCTACTTTAAGTTTGGCTATCTCTTCCGTGTTACCGGTAGTAGATGTCTCTTTAATGTCTTCAAGTAGATTAGACAATCTAGCTATCTCGGCTGTTGTGCCTTAATCTCTTTTCGAGATTGCTTATACTTGTCGAGCACAGTTTTATGATCTTCAAGTAAATCGCTAAAGGCAGTCTCTAGTTCATCAAAGTAAAATCATCAACAGAGGATTAGATGATACCTTTTCGAATGCCATAAGACAAACATTTGCATTGCTGCAGTGTCTGTCTTCTTCTTCTGAGTCACTGGCATCACTCTCGTGCCAGATGCTTGTGTTGGCATACTTTCGGCCAGATGTGGATCTTCTGTTTGATCTTGACCGATCATATGGACTGCTCTTCTTGGTAGCTGGACAGTCCTTCTTCATGTGCCCTGATTTCTTGCACCCGAAGCATATAGTCTCGTCTTCATTACTTCTTGGATGTCTTTCTTCTTTCTGCTTGTGAACTTTAGATATTTCTTGAAGTTCTTCACAAGTAAGGCACGTTCATCACCACTTGATGATTCTTCATCTGAGTCGTTGTATGTTGATTTTCTTGTTTGAGCTTTGAAGGCGATGGTCTTTTCTTTTGGTGTGGCCTCTTCAAAGTCTTGCAAGTCGAGCTCATGAGTCATCAATTTGCCCATCAGTGTTTCTAGAGTCATTGTGGTGAGATCGTTTCCTTCAATAATTGCTGTAGCTTTTGGATTCCAGTTCTTTGTTAGAGCCCGCAGCACTTTCCTGATTTTCTCATGGTTGCTGTAATCTTTACCAAGAGATTGAAGAGGATTAGTTATATCAAGGAAACGAGTAAACATCTATATAATTGACTCACCGGGTTTCATCTTAAAAGATTCATATTCCTGAGTCAGTCTACTAATTTTGGATTCTTTCACTTGGGAAGTCCCTTCATGGGTTACCTCAAGAAGTTTCCAAATTTCATGAGACGTCTTGCAGTTAAAACTCTGTTGAACTCGGTTTTGTCAATTGTACAGAATAGTGCATTGATGGCTCGAGCATCAAGACTAGCCTTTGCTTTTTCAGCATCGGTGTACTTGTCATGCGGCTTTTCCATAAGAATACCTTCAACCACAGTAGGTGGTGGTTTCTTATACCCATCAATGACTATTGACCATAAATCAAATCTAGAGACTTTAGAAAGAAGTCATACGTGTTTTCCAGTATGTATAGTTTGTTCCATCAAATAGGGGAGGTCTATTTGTGGATTGCCCTTCACCGTTGAATATAGATTTCACGGCTGCCATATATACTCTCTAGGGTATGTTATATCAGAATATAACCTGCTCTGATACCAATTGTAGGAACGTTGAGCACCTCTAGAGGGGGGGTGAATAGAGTGCGTGTGTGCAGCGGAAATAAAATTACCAATTAATAATTTAAACTATGGCAATGATGTAAGAGCAGTAAGTAAAGAAAGGAGAATCAAACTCAGTAACACAGCGATGTATACTGGTATCCCTCTGAGAGGACTAATCCAGTCTCGAGTACTCTTGCTCGATGTTAATCCACTAAAGGCAC
>JANAVB010021309.1:0-81254 GCA_029216955.1 Iris pallida
AGATGGCCTAGAGATTCATCAGGGGGGTCGCTTTGGACGGAGTGGATGGCGAATAGATATCTAAGACGGACAAACTTCTGGGCCTGCAGGATAGACAATAATTTCTTGGTCACTTTTAAGGCTATTCTGAGGGTAGACCGGTTCTTCAGACTGCTATCTGCAGGAACATGAAAGATGGAAAGACCACTGATCTCTTCCTTGATCCATGGTTGGGTTCCAGATCCCTATTAGAGATTTTGGGAAGACAGCTGGACAAAGAGGCGGACAGGGGACTCACATGCAGCCGGATCATGAGAGATAGGATATGGAGGCCAGAAGGATATCCTTATACAGCTCAGCTAGTCGAGGAGATACGCCAGATTACTATTGACGATAGCCATCATAAGGAGTCCTGGAGCTGGGCCGACCCAGGTTCGGGTGGAGGGTTAGGACTATTCTGCATTCGTAGCTGTTATGACATGGTACGGACTCACTACGACCAGGCTGAGGAGGTGGACTTTATTTGGGGTAAAAGGATTGCCCAAAAAATGCAACTGTGTGCCTACAGACTTCTATGGGATAGATTGATGACGAGAGACATTGTTAGGGTTATATACTAAAAGCATCACTTTTGTAGTAACCTTATTTCCTTATATTTTGAATGAGAATCATATGGGCAAATGTTTGCATATCGTATTTCTTGCAAGTGTTAATGCAAATGTCTGATATTCTATTGTAGATAATATGGGTGTGGTGTCACACAGAAGATCATATTATCAGTTCCCTATGGTGTATATAAATAGTTCACAACCTAGATGAACTTGGACAATCTATTGGAAAGGTTGTAGTGTAATCTCGTATTAGTCTATCTTGACTATAGGTTTACACTAGTACACTTTGTGTGTATTGAACAAGACCACTTGAGCTTGTTCTCTTTGTACTGACTACATAAGAGGACAAACACCTCTGTTATTATGGATGCTTATGCTCTTAATCCGGATATAATAACGGACATGTATATGCAGTGTGCATTACTTTGACTCATAAAAGAGTGAGATTCATTATGGATCAACAACCTCTATGAATTGGGTAATAATATTGTATGTATGATGGGGTATTGATTATAAATAGAATCTATGTCCCGATACATCGAGTTGATGATGTCTCCGTAAGGAGCTCATAAGGATTGTTATGTAAACCCTGCAGGTGGATTATATCCGACATGACAAATAAAGTTGAGCGGTACTACTTAAGGATAAAAGATGTCAAATCAATATAGTTGTCAGTAACTTAATTTGATCGACGGACATACGATATCTTAACATGGGGAGCCAAACGAACATATAATAAAAGGAGCCCACAAACATAATTTGGGATTAGGGAGGTAGTGCAACAATAGCTCATTAGTGGATCGAGCTATTGTTAATGGGCCTGGATTGTGTTCAGGCTGAACACGGGATATCCAGATCCGTTAGGAGGCCTAACCCTAATTTCTCCTCATGGTCCCTGTCGTAGCCTAATATTCTCTATTCTCTGGCCGTCAGATTACTGATCAAAAATTTGAAACTTTCTCTAAATTCATAATTCACGTAAGGAGAGAAAGAGAGGGCTGCTGAGGAGAAGAAAAGATTGGGAGATCGTCGCCCACACGACATCCAACTCGAGGAAGAAATACGTGCATAAGATCTTAGGATCGTCCGCTCAAGATTGCCAGAAATTACTTGTCTCCTTTCCGCCGCAGGTATAATTCGTGAACCCTAGTTTCCGCCTATGAAGGATTAGAACACATATTAGATCTGTTTAACTTTCTATCGATCAATACGCACACCAAAGGAAGGGTCCTGGGAATCTCCAGTTCCATCAATTGGTATCAGAGCCACTTTGGATCTACGTATTGATTGATACGTCTATGTTGTCCAATAAAACCTGCGCTGTGTAATAGTCGGTAGATGTAGATCTGTTCTAACTCGATTTTGCAGGCATCTTAGATCCAACTATTATGGTCCAATGTATGTTTTTGATTGTGTTGTTTAAACCACGGACATGTCGTAGATGTTGTTGTTACTGTGGATGTAATTAACATCACGAGGATTGATCGTGCTTATTATTTTAATTTTTTAATCTAGATTATGTGTGAACTCCTTCGGAAGGCATAGGATTGATGTAATTTTAATTATTTTTGATCAATCGTGATGGCGGTGGTGGCTGTTTCTGACGCCGGACGAGATGCTAGTTTTAAGCAGTGCAGAGGCAGGCAGATGATTTTCGATGAAGGTCGAACCCCGAATAGATCTGTGCAGTGCCAGATTTTGGATTCGGATAGTTGAGGACGGAGCAGCAAAGATGACCATAATAGTTGGATATTTTCTCTTATTTTTGTCATTTTGCTTTTTCTGATTATGCATGTTTATTATTGTGTGGTTGTTTTTTTTGAAAAACTAAGCCTACATTAATAATGGACAACATGGACATAATCAACTAGTAGAAAAACCCTCATTGTTAAATAACTAAGTGGAAGAGGATATTTTAGTATAAATCCTATGGTCTTCATTACTGGTTTGTAGGTGATGTAATTATACTTGCGTGTTGGCTTTAGTGCTTTCCTCCATATCGGATAAGCATAATTATGGATCACCAGTACAAACTTCCTTAGGGATAATTGTAGAAAGTTACCTAGTATGTGTTCACTTCTCCATCTGAAAGAACTCATTACAAGGTAATGGACTTAGTATTAAGTAATGGTATACACTTAGATACAAATAATGGTATCCTCCCCATCGGAGTCACTGCTATTATTTGTATGACCATAGCAAGACCAGCATATTAATTTTATTTGTCATAAAGTTATATTGACATGATAGTAAAATTAATAAGAAAACCTACTTGAACAAAGTCGAATTTGTATACGTCCACACTATCGTGGCATGCTAAATTCATGATGTTCAAGGTGTTGGTAAATTTCTTATTATTGTTTTGAGGGAATCAATATTTAGTTAATTCAAAAAGTTTTTTATCCTATATAATTTTATTTATGTGATTCTCAGGATTTCAAAAAATGGGTTCTTTCAGTCCACTTATGGTGATTCTTAAAGAAAACAAACTTACTGGACCTAATTATATTGACTGGAAACGTAATTTGGACATTGTTTTGACTGCTGAGGAGTACAAATATGTACTTGTTGAGGAATGCCCGCCCACCGAAGCCTAATGCTAACTCTGATGAAGAGGTCAAAGAGGCTTATAAGAAGTGGAAAAAGGCAGATGAGATGGCGCGGTGTTATATTCTGGCATCTATGTCAAATGTACTGCAACATCAGCATCAGGCCATGGCTACTGCTTATGACATGATGTATAACCTCAACAAACTCTTCGGACATCAGAGTAGAGCAGCTAGACATTTGCTATAAAATGTTTGATGAATACAAAAATGGCTGAGGGTACACTAGTAAGGGATCATGTTCTCAAGATGATGGGTCATCTGAATGAGATAGAGATCCTTGGAGCTGAAATCGATGAAAATCCCAGGTCGATATCATTCTCGGGACTCTGCCTAAAAGTTTTGACAATTTTTGCCTTAATTACAATATGAACAAAAGGTTATATAGTTTGGCAGAACTTGCAAAAGAGCTACAGGATGCTGAATCTCTCTTTAGGCAGGTGGTCATGTTTTTGTTTCTAAAAATGCTTCTACTTCTAAGCTAAAAGGCGGTAAGAAGAAGAATAACATTCAGAAACAGGCAAACTCAGCAAAGAAGGGCATGGAACCTCAAGGCGTGGTGAAAAAGCCGAAAGGCAAATATTTCAAGTGCAAAGGGTCAGGACATTGGAAGACTGATTGTCCACTTCTCAAGGAAACAAAGAAGGTATATCTCATTTACTAGTAGTTGAAACATGTTTAGCGGTGTTATCTATCGGCACCTGGTGTGTAGATACAGGAGCCACTAATCATGTCTGTAATACATTACAGGGGTTGCAGGAAACCAGACGGCTCAGTGATGGAAAGATATGCTTGTTTATGGGTGATGTTACAAAAGTATCGGTCGTTGCATTAGGAGATATTACTTTACCTTTTGGTAGAAATAAGTCTTTGACATTGAGAGATTGTCTTTATGCACCTTCACTTAGAAGGAATTTAGTTTCTGTTTCTATGTTAGTTAAGGATGGATATTCATTTATTTTAATGACAATATTGTTATTAGAAAGAATAAACATTTTGTGTGTTCTGGTGCATTGGTTGATAATTTATATGTCATTAATCATATTTTGCCCAATGTAACTTATGGAAATGAATAATATGTCATCTAACTTAAATAAGAGAAAAGAACCTTCTTGTATGAACCAAACATATCTTTGGCACTTACAATTGGGACATAATAACCTAAAAAGGATTCAAAGACTGGTTGAAGATGGACCTTTGAGTTCATTGGAAGTGGAGGCACTACCAGTCTGTGAATCCTGCTTGGAAGGTAAAATGACCAAAAGGCCTTTTACGGCAAAGGGGTATAGGGCCAAAGATGTGTTGGAATTGGTTCATTCTGATTTGTGTGGACCCATGACTATCCAAGCTAGAGGTGGCTTTGAATATTTTATCACATTTATTGACGATTATTCAAGGTATGGATACATTTATTTGATGCGCCGTAAGTCTGAGTTTTGAGAAATTCAAAGAGTACAAGGCTGAAATGGAGAAACTTCATAGAAAATGTATCAAGTCATTACGATCAGATCGTGGTGGCGAGTACCTCTTTGGAGAGTTTAGGGATTATTTATCAGAGGCTGGGATTGTATCGCCAATTGACTGCACCTGGAATGCCCTAGCAGAATGGTGTAGCCAAAGAAGGAATAGAACTCTTATGGAGATGGTTAGATCAATGATGAGTTATTAGGATTTGCCAGATTCGTTTTGGAGATATGCCTTAGAGACTGCAGCTTATATTTTGAACTTGGTTTCTTCTAAGTCAGTTCCTCTTATTCCCACAGAGCTGTAGATTGGGCGTAAGCCTAGTCTGAAATATATTCGCATTTGGGGTAGTCCAGCACATGTGCTGAATGGAAAAGCAGATAAGTTGGAATCTCGTACAGAAGTACGCTTGTTTGTAGGCTATCCAAGAGGAACAAAAGGAGGTTTATTTTATAGTCCTAAGGATCAGAAGGTCATTGTTAGCACCAATGCCCGATTCTTAGAGGAAGACTATGTGATGAACCATAAACCCACAAGTAGAGTTGTTCTAGAAGAACTGAGACATGAGACACCAAGTACTTCAGTACCAACAGTACAAGAGGATGAGCCACAAATAACTGCACAACGTATCACAAATGTTACACCACAACCGATAGTGCCTCGTCGTAGTGGAAGGGTTGTGATACAACCTGATAATATATGTTCTTGGGAGAATCGTCAGACTTCGTCCCTAAGGAACAAGATTATGATCCATGTACCTACAATGAAGCACTCCAAGATAAAGATGTAGAGTCTTGGCAAAAAGCAATGATATCTGAAATAGAATCTATGGATTCTAATCAGGTCTTGGAGCTTGTAGAACCACCCGTTGATGTAAAAGCCATTGGATGCAAGTGGGTCTATAAGAGAAAAAGAGGATCAGACGGTAAGGTTGAAACCTTTAAAGCTCGGCTTGTAGCAAAAGGTTTTACTCAAAAGAGGGTATCGATTATGAGGAAACCTTTTCTCCTGTAGCCATGCTTAAGTCTATCTAGATTCTTTTATCTATTGTAGCTCATCTCGATTATGAGATTTGGCAAATGGATGTCAAGACAGCTTTCCTTAATGGAAGTCTTGAGGAAGACATCTATATGAAGCAACCAGACGGGTTCATTGAAAAGGGCCAGGAGCATCTTGTTTGTAAGCTCAAGAAGTCCATTTATGGACTTAAGAAAGCTTCCATATCTTGGAACATATGTTTTGATTAGGTGATAAAATCCTATAGATTTGATCAATGTCAGGATGAATCATGTGTATACAGAAAGTGTGACGAAAACGTGGTGATGTTCCTAGTACTTTATGTGGATGACATCTTGCTCATTGGAAACAATATGAAGGTGTTATCTGATGTAAGGGTATGGTTATCCAAACAGTTTGATATGAAGGACTTGGGAGAAGTAGGTCACATCCTTGGGATCAAAGTTCTACGAGATCGCAAGAAAAGGATGTTGGGCTTATCCCAAGCTTCCTATATCGATACTGTACTAACTCATTTTAGTATGCAAAATTCTAAGAAAGGTTTCTTACCTTTTAGACATAGAATTGCTCTATCAAAGGAGCAGTATCCGAGGACACCTAAAGAGATAGAGAACATGAAGGCAGTTCCTTATGCTTCAGCATAGGAAGCTTAATGTATGCAATGCTATGTACGAGACCAGACATCTGCTTTGCCGTAGGCATGGTCAGCAGATATCAGTCTAACCTAGGACAAGAGCACTGGACTGCCGTAAAGCATATTTTGAAGTACCTGAAAAGGACTAAAGAGTATATGCTAGTTTACCAGACAGATAGTTTAGTTCCTTTGGGATATACAGACTCAGATTTTTAGTCAGATAGGGATTCCAGGAAATCTACCTCAGTTATGTGTTTACTTTGGGAGGTAGAGCCATTGTGTGGTGGAGTATCAAGCAAAATGTATTGCTGATTCCACCATGGAAGCCGAGTATGTGGCAGCCTCTGGGGCAGCCAAAGAAGCAGTTTGGCTCAGAAACTTTCTGTTGGACTTGGATGTGGTACCTAGTTTGCCTAAGTCTATTACACTTTATTGTGATAATAGTGGTGCAGTTGCAAACTCGAAGGAACCACGAGCCCATAAGATAGGCAAACATTTGAGCGCAAGTACCACCTGATACGAGATTTCATAAAGAAAGGAAAAGTTGTGATGATCAAGATAGCATCAGTCGACAACCTAGCTGATCCCTTTACAAAGAGCTTATTAGCTAAGGCTTTTGATAGTCATGTTGAGGGAATGGGAGTCAGATGTGTAGCAGCATGGCTTTAAGTATAAGTGGAAGATTTGTAACAGTATACTGAAAAGCAATGCTTTGAGTATAAGTAGGAGATTGTTAGGGTTATATACTAAAAGCATCACTTTTGTAGTAATCTTATTTCCTTAAATTTTGAATAAGAATCATATGGGCAAATGTTTGCATATTGTATTTGTTGTAAGTGTTAATACAAATGTCTGATATTCTATATTATAGATAATATGGTGTGTGGTGTCACACAGAAGATCATATTATCAGTTCCCTATGGAGTATATAAATAGTTTATTTATTACTTTTGTCGATGATTACTCATATGTCACTTTTGTTTATTTGATGAAAAATTGCTCTAAATTATTTAATATCTAGTGCAACTTTCATGCTACAATAAAAACACAATTTGGTCTTCCAATCAAAATTTTT
Organism: Iris pallida; assembly: GCA_029216955.1. Lineage (NCBI taxonomy): Eukaryota > Viridiplantae > Streptophyta > Magnoliopsida > Asparagales > Iridaceae > Iris > Iris pallida. Next base: position 7,387 of record JANAVB010021309.1, read on the forward strand.
CGGAGTGACAATGGTCGTGAGTATTTATCTCGTGATCTCGATAAACATTTGGACCTTAATGGAATCATCCACCAAACCGCTTGTGCGTACACACCACAACAAAATGGTGTAGCCGAACGCAAGAATCACCATTTATTGGAAATAATACGTGCTCTTATATTTCAAGCACGTACTCCCAAGCGATTTTGGTCGAATGCGGTTCTTACTGCTTGTTATCTTATTAACCGCATGCCATCGTCAGTTTTCAATGGTAGCTCTCTCTTTTCTAGGCTTTTTCCTGGACGAAAACCATTTTCTTTGCCTCTCCGCATCTTTGGCTACTTATGCTATATTCGGGATACCCGACCAACCCTTTCTAAATTTGATCCTAAGGCAATACAACGTATTTTTCTTGGGTATTCTAAAGATCAGAAAGGGTATCGGTGTTTCTCCCATGTCTTAAAGCGATATTTTTTACTCGGAATATTACCTTTGTAGAAACAGAATTTCTACCATTCCTACAATCAACGTGTCATCCTCGTTTTCTATTATCCGTATTTCCAGTATACGTATACGGAATCCTGACACGTATTTTTATTTATCTTGCCCCCTAGCTAATTTTGATTTAATCTTGCTTAGGTTCATCATGGCATATCATGGTTTGACTTGGTTCATTTTGGTTTGGCTTGGTTTATTCTCTTAGGTTCATCATGTTAAACCCTCCCCTTTTTCTTTTATAAACCCACATACTTTTCTCTTTCTTTATTATTTCTCATAACTTCTTCTTCTTCTTCTCTATTAAAACCTCTCCCCCTCCATAGGCAAGTGCAACTTGCTTCATGAAGAAACCCTCCATTTTATTGTTCTAATCTTCTATACAATATTCTAAGCTACTTTAGTTCTTGTCATTTTGTATTTTTATGTATATTTGTGTAGATCTAACTTTGTACATTTTTGAGATTTTTTTGGATTTTGATCTATCAAACCATCTTATTTTTGAAAACTAAGAGTTCTACGTGGTAGAGAATTTGATTTTACACAACTTAGACTTTTGAAAAGTTAGATTTCGTTATGTTTTGACCAAGTTATAGGAGTTTGAGTTCATGGGTTCCATGGCCCTCTTATTCTCGGAATTTTGTAGAAGAAGAACAATGTTGGCGCATAACTATGCACCCACGAGTTGTGTTGGCGCATGGGCGCTGGGCGCATAACCCCCTGGGTGCATGCCTCCTCTTGGGTGCATGTGTCCCATACTTCCCTTCTCTTAGGTGCATGCCACCATGGGTGCATATTGCCTAGGCCCTCCCTGACTTGGGCGCATAACTTTGCATGGGCATAAGTGCATCGTCTCATTTCTTGGGCGCATAGACCTTGTCAGCATACTTGTCATAGAGTGAGTCTCTTGACTTTCTCCAAGTCATCCTGGCTCCACTCTTTGGGCGCATATATGTGGGTGCATAGCCCTGGGCGCATAGCTCCGGGTGCATGCCTTCCCAATCCATCGTCTCTCTATGATACCCCCCTGTCTCACTCATATATGTGGGCGCATAGCCCTGGACGTATGCACCCCTTGGGCGCATGATGTCCCCAGTTTCCCTTTTTTATGATTTTTGCACCCATTTTATATCCTTACGCCTTTTCGATATGAACTCGACATAAACATGATATGAGCATGACATGTTAATGGAATGATAGCACATGATGGTGGCCCGTTGTGGCGCACCCTTGACAAGCAATATCGATATGGTAATATGAACACGGCAAGATAATGAAACTATATGTTTAGTGGCCCGTCGTGGCACACTCATGACATGTAACCTTGACATGATAAATGACATGATAGTGGGCTGTTATGGTGCACTCTTGACAAGTAAACATGACATGTAATCTTGATAAGTAACATATAACTCTCGTCTTGACACCGTGGATGATTTCTCTTGATTGTATCAGTACAAGCTACATGTCTCATCATGCATCATGTCTAGGACATAAATTTTTGATTTCCACGGTCGGAGATTCGTACTGAATCTGACTACGATAATGACTAGATTAATCAAGTAGTCCATGAAGAGATTCCCAGCTACAGGCAGGCAATCCCGTTATCTGGGCGCTCTAATTGGACTTGTAGCCTGCCGTCGAGTTGGGCACATTTCCAGCGCACAGTCGTGTGTTGCACCCCCAAGTCACCTATTCCAACTCTTTCAACTTGTGACCGGATAACCTGGATTAAGACTGCAGGGCTTGTGGCTGTTGGAACATCTCAATGCATCTTGCTAGTAACTAGGCTTGTGATAACCCTAGTTAGTTAAACTATCAAGCCGTATTCTTTGCTTGGCCGTAAATGTTGGATGGAGTCCATTCCTGTCTAGTCTTGTCTAGATCCAGTATATGGCTTCCTCAGGACATGTTTGCTTACGCTTTAATCTTAGCAATAAATGGCTAGAGACCCGGTTCTGTTCAAGCGAAGGGTTACAACCCCGGTCCTTGTTTGGTTTAAGGATTGTAACCTGGCTTCTGGAATAGTTTCTCGTCTTCTCGTTATTTGTTGCCTTATTTACATTTCAAGTTTTCCTATTATTATTTTTGTTCATGTGCTAATATGCTGGTTTTAGTTCTTAAGTGAAGCCTCCCTTGTGGCACTTGATCTTTCTGGGGTCTGACCCAGCTGGTTTTATATGGCCAGATTTCGAAGTAACACCCGAGGATCTTCCAGCCTTCCAGCCAGATGGTGAACACTTGCTCGGGGCTCACCGCGGACACGACACGACTCGAGGGAGGCTGACACTTGGTGGACACGTGGGGCGGTGTCTACGAACACACCTCCCGTGTCTCGCAGCACCTCATGTCGTATCGGACACGGAATCTTTCGTGCACTGGTAATGCACTATGCCTGAACCCGTGCGATCCGCGTCTGATACGCATATCGTACATCGTGTGGACACGGCATGGACACCTCGTGTTGTGTCCATTGTGTAGCCCTACATGTGGGCTACGTGTGGACACGAACACGAGATGTGTCGTGGCTCGTGTCGTGTCTACGAGCTCTCGAACTCACCGTACGAGGTAGTTTTGTATAGTTTTGTGTACTGTGTGTCATTTCGTGATTGGACACCTCGTGTCCAATTTTATGAACACGAGATAAACCTATGACACGTGTACATGTCTGACACTTGTTGACACACACTAATTTGATGTTTAAATGGGTTTTCGATGTAAAAACTGGTTTAGTTACATGTTATGAGATTGAATGCAATGTTAACCTGAGATTGGTTTAGAATTTCCTGAGATTTGGATGTTTGAGTTAATACTTGGGATTTTAATAGGATTAGGACTTTGGAATTTCGAATGTGATATTATGTTATAGATATATAGATATACATATGTATCATAGGAGGATTTATGTATATATGTTGTTGTATATGTATACATGATACGATATCAGTTAGCTGTGAATTTGAGGGTTGCATTGGTGTTTTGGTTTGGATTTTGAGGGTTAATTTTTGGGATTTGAATTGAATGAGGCTGCAGCAGGTATAGCAGAGCTTGGCAGCAGTGAGAGGATGAGAGAGATGGCAATATCTCTGCCTGCACTTGGCAGCAGGCAAGGCAGCTGCCTTGTCCTGCCTGCAATAGCAATAACTACAATTACAAGTACAGCATGAGCAATTGCCTTGGCCTGGCTTGCCCTATTTTGGGAATGTACTACCTATAAACCTGAGAATGAGGAAAAAAACTAAATTTGGGGGTTTTGGTTTGTAATCGATATGGTTACTGAACCTTGTAATGTTAACTGAGATATAGTTAAACCTGAGAATCTGAGTTTATACATATTGGTTTACTGTTAACTGAAATCTGAGAATGTTAACTGGGTTTAGCTTAACGATTGGGTTTTTGTTTTAAAATTATAACTGAGAATGAGGTGAGTCGAGATTTCCTGAGTTGAAGGTTCAATTGTGCTTGAGGTTGAGGATAGGTTGAATGCTCATTTTAGAGTTCCTGAGATTCACATACATATAGGTTATGAATATTTGAGTTGTTATATATCTTGAGTTTGGGTGATGCATTTGAGTTCAAAATTATGTGGAGATGTGAAACCTAGGTTGTGTTATTGTTGATTGAGTATAGGTTAGTAGATAGAAACCTGATAAGGATTTCTTTGGTTTTGAATTGAATATGAGAAAAACTGAATGTTAACTTGAACTTGAAAAACTGAGAGTGAATTGGGTTTAACTAATTTAGAAGCTGAGATTGGTATGAACTGAGTTGTATCTTGATAAATGCAAAACTGGGATATGTGTTTTGAAAGTTAAACTCAAACACTCGCTGCCACAGCATGTACACGGACACTTACTTGGTTATCACACCCCCTTTAAAATCTGTGACACCCTATACTGATATCGCACACACACTCACCTCTCTTTACATTATATACACAGTACACACACATGTATAGCTCTAATATGTATGTATATATATTAGTGCCTATATATATGTAGCTACCCTATATATATATATATATATATATATATATATATATATATATATATATATGATCAGTGAATGTGATACCTATAAGTACTTAATGTATATGTGATGTGTATATCTTGACTTAGTGTATGTGTGCCTGGTTTGGACTAAGTTTAGGCTATGTGTTAGCCTTGAGGTTTAGCTTGTGCCTTGGTATAGTGTAACTTAGACTTGACTTGTTTAGACCTAGAATAGACTAACCTAGCCTAGTTTGACTATGTTTGACCTAAGCCTAGCTAGATTGACCTAGTTTGACTTTAGAATTGACCAGAGTTGACCAAGAGTTGACTTTGGCCCAGATTGACCTAGAATCATGTAGAATGCATTGTAATCTACAGTTTTACTTTATTGGACATGTTGTGACCTGTGTTGTTCTAAATAGGACTCATTTACTCTGATCTAGACATATATTCTCATCGGACATACAGGATTAGGCGAGTACATTTTTGACCGTTTCATACTTGATAGGATTTATATTTATACTCTAGATTACTTTACTTGATGCTGTCACATTGTTAACATGGATTGGTACTATATGGATCCCTTCATGAGATGTTATTCCCTCGGGAGCATCGGGTTACATTATGTCATGTGCGTTTCACTTTCATTCATGTACTCGGTGCTTTCACAATTCATGTGCACTCTTGTGATTCATGTACTCTCATGTTACAGAACCCATATATACATTCATGTGCACCCATTTATGGGCCTTTATGTGATATCATATGCAATAACATAACTTGTCTGGATCTTGTGTATTGATTGGGGTACGGAGAGTATAAATGGTCATGTGAACAATTCTAAAGTAGTTTAATCATGTACAAACTCTTAGAATACTCATGTGCAAATTCAAGCCATTCACATGTCTATCTTGTACTCTACATACTAGCCACTGTTAGTTCTTTACTTATAGTAGATATTTCTTTACAATCATCTCTTTTACTTCACATATATTCTTCAGCGTTTCATGTATCTTACTCTATAGCATATTTACATATCCTGTATATTATGAACTGCGTGAGATGTATTGTGCTCGTTCTGTCTTACTGGACCTGTTGAAATATTACAGATGACATTGAGGAGTTCTGTCCTACATACTATAGAGCAGGCCTAGATGACACCTGTGAGATGGACTCCCAGGAGGATCCAGCCCTTGCAGAGGACATTACCCCAGTAGTCTAGGCTAGCTAGCTAGACTAATTATCTTACTTACTGTCTTATCTTGTTTTGGATACATTTGTACTTATTTGGGGATTTTGTTTTTCTGGATGTTGGGAGTGCTATCTCAGACTCTTAGACTCCTTCTCTTATTGTATTTCATTTGGCGACTTTCTATCTATCTATCTTATCATACTTTCTACCTTAGCTGTGATTGAGTTGTACATTTCTGTATTGTCCTCCATTCGGAGTGTATACATTGTACAGGTACCTTATAATTGTTAGATGTATGTGACCTAGGACAACGTTCTACCACCGACACTGCGGCGTTGGCTGACGTACCCACTTCTCGTGCCCCTACACTGGGTGGGTCGTGAGATATCCCTTTAAGGGGATCAGATAAATAACATGTATCTGCATATCCCATGAGATTAACACATATGAATTTAAAATAAAGATTGATTCCTTTGATATATCTAAAAATATGTTTTATATCAGTTAGTGGCATGATTGACCAAGACACCCCAAGAAAATAATGATGAGAACGATCATAACAAATTCTTATTATCGTGTCTTAGCAAATTATAGCATACCTAATGGTCAACTATGTTTCCTTAATATTAATAAAAATTTATTTCTAAACCATCAATCCTGAAGATTGTATCTGAATAATAAGTAGCATAGTTTCATTTATTTAGAATTGCAATATTTTAGATTTTTATGTCTTATGTTGGTATTATTTGAAACTGTAATCTTGGCATCTATATTTTATGAATTATAATATTGTAAATTTATATGTTCATCTTCTTAGATTATTAAATATTTTAGAAATGATATCTTTACCGTATGTTGTTCGTGACTTTGATAAGATAATATTCCCGTCGTTAGGGGGAGATAGAAGATAAATGCATGTTCCAAAAAACATTGTGAATTATCTAACTTGTAACAAATACATATTCCTTATCTCTCCATTTAAAATATAAATAAAAGCATGTTATGTACTTTTATTCCTAAATAACTGAATAATGTCTAGATGGCAGATGATATGACATTATTGAAAATGCTAAGAGTAAGTTATAAGCATGCTATCAATATGATTCTACATGTATTTTTCTTTGTTGATTCTTATTTTAATTTTTCTCATAATAGATCATGAAAAAAATTGTAGAGAACACAATAAAAAATATGACTAGATCTAACCTTCAGATCTTGAAACCTAGATTCACACTAATCAATCTAATTAAATGCTACTCCTTCTGAGTGAGGCGAGTCAGAGACGACGCAACTCTCGAAAAAATATTTCACAAATTTTCTGTAGTAGCCTACCAAGCCAAGAAAACTACGAATCTTGCTAGTCGATGTGGGTTGTTTCCAATCCACTATTGTCTCAATTTTCTTTGGGTTAATGGACACCCTTCTGCTGAGATAACATGTCCTAGAAATGACACACTACTGATCAGAATTCATATTTACTTAACTTGGCATAGAGATGATTCTCTCGTAGGGTTTTCATTCCACTTCTTAAATGTTTCACATGGTCTTCTTTGCTTTTTGAGTTGATCAAGATATCATTGATGAACATGATCACGAACTTATCCAAGAAGGTCAGAAGACTATGTTCGTCATATCCATGAAAGCTGCTGGGATATTGGTCAATCCAAAGGACATAACCATAAACTCATAGTATCTGTATCTGGTACGAATGCAGATTTTGGGACATTTTCTAGCTTGATCTTCAGCTGGTGGTAACCTAAACGAAGATTAATCTTTGAAAACACAGATCCATTAGAGTTGATCAAAGAGATCATATATTCTTGGCAGTGGATACTTGTTCAAAATTATACTTGTTCAGCTTGACACATTCTTCTTTTTCACACACACTACCGGAGCTCCCCACGAAAAATATTGGGTCAAATGTATCCTCCATCCAACAATTCTTGTAATTGTACTTTAAGTTCCTTAGTTCTGCTAGTGCCATCCTATACGGGGCTCTTGAGATCGGTCGAGTATCTAGGAATGTATCGCGAATTGGATCTCTTGGCCCGGGCATTCTGGGTATCTAGTCTGGAAATACAGCAAGAAATTTTGCCACGACTTCAGTGTTAGCTGAGTCTGCACCATTCTTGTGTTTGTCTCGAACAAAAGCTAAGTATCCTTTACAGCCAGAATGTAACATTCATCGGGACGTAGTTGCCAAAATCACCATCGATACCTTTGTCGATGAACACACGAGTAAGAGAATTTTGTTTCTTCGGGTAGATGAAACACAACTCGCTTCTCCGCGGAGTCGATTGTCGCACAACATGCACTGAGCCACTCCATTCCCAAAATGTTCATATTCTTTGATATCGATAACAATTACATCCAATGACAGTTTTCTGTCTCCAATACAAATGTAGCCGTCCCTACATATAAAGTTAACATGCATCTCTACTCCTGACGGAGTGATGACACTAAGTTTTATTTAACATTAATTTTAATACATGATCTTTAGCATAATCTACATATATGAAACTATGCGTGGAACCAGAATTAAATAAAATGCATGCATGAATGTCATTAAACAACAATATACTTGTCATGACAGTATCCGAGGCGAGAGCCTCCTTTCGGGTCAATGTGAAGACTCAGCCCTAGGCACCAGGTCTTAGATTCTGTACGCCTAAGGAGCCCGTGGTGCCTGCTGTAACACCACAGTCCTAAAATACGTAGGACTAGGAGATCGTATACATGTCAGCTACGTATCGAGATGACTCCAGCCTAGCTCAAATATATAAGCTGTCTTGTTGTTCTAAATTAATTATATCTCAATCCACTAAATATTGGTAATAATGACGAATCAAGTGCACTAAGGTTGATCAAACTGTAATACACTAATTGTAGAATAGATAATATTATAGTGGATCCCAATAATACATGTATCATAAATAAGCTAGAAGAAAGATAAACTTGTAAAATACTAGGCTATAATAACAACGTGAATCAAATATTAGACAAAATATAAATAAGGAAGAGTATGATTATAGCATCAATTAAATATACTGAAGTCTTGGTGAAGCAACCATAATCCATCAATGTATTATACCTTGAAAACTCCATCTATACCTGGAGAGATCACTAGGTCCCCAGGGGACTAGCAAGACACATAATATACAAGTCTACTTTGACAGTAATAACATGCAAGGAAAGACAAAAAAAGTATAAAAAAGTAAAGACTGAAGGAAGTACAGTACAAGAACGAAACATAAAAGAAATGGCATGCCGTCGAGAATCTCGCTAATAAACGTGACTACAGATAAATCGAGGTAAACGCAGCCCGGTGTTTGCTAAGGGCCCTATAGATTACAGCTCGATGGTTGCTAACAACCTATAGTAAGTCTTATCGTAGTCCGGTGGTTGCTAACGATTGAGAGTGGTCAAGTATAGTCAACGTCTATAACAAGGTCATCGCCTAAAACTACGAGTCAATCAAGTCAAGTCAAACATGTCAAGTCCAAGTCAAGTCCAGATTAATCATATCAAGGGAACCTGGCAAAGGCAAAGCAATTCTAACACTAGACACAAACATGAACAAGATAAGAAAAATAGGACAAGTAATATGGAAAATGGGAACAATCTACGTGCACGTAAAACTATAAATAACGACGACATGAATCAAAGAAATATGTAATCAAGTAAAACATAAAAAAACAACAATATAGAAATGCATGTAGACACTATAAGTTCACCAAGGTGTACTTGCTGGAGGTTGTACGATAACTACAACAGTCGCGACTAAATCGTCAAATCAAAAGGAACACCAAAAGTGATTCTTTCGCAAACAACTCTGAATGCTGAAATGGACATCGCCATCAGTCTCAGAATAAAAAATAGCTAAGCTTGGTTATCCATAAGTTTAATTCTGGACACATAGATAAAACAATAATTTTGGGTTAAAATGGTGTCCACCATTAGACCCGCTTTGAACCAAAAAATGACAAGATAAAGTTAGTCAAATATGATAAATTATATGCCAATCTTGGCCAGAACGCCACGAGTCCAACGATGGTGTCAGATTTGGAATCCGATGTCCCGGGTTTAAAATCATAATTTTACATGTTGGAAATTATGATTTCGAGAGGTCAACTTTGGCGTCAATTTTAACCAACCAAACGACCCCTATGGAATTAAAATTTTATGTCATGAGGTGGTTATACCCTATGCAACGAACTTGGTTGTTCGTCAAATGGAGCTTCGACGTGAGAGAAATAAATCTGCAAAATTGGCTTCACGAAAATGTCTAAAATAAATGATCAAACACCCAACTTGGTAGCCAATTTTGATCATCATCAAACGATCAAATTAACGGTTCAAATTTTAGGAAATGAAGGGGTATATGTCGACATTGCTAAGGAAAAATTGGATCAAAGACCCAACGGTCGATTGTCCAAAAAATGTGTCCAAAGTTGCCGCAATGAAATTCAATTATGACTTTGAATCTTCGCACGTCACGACGGGATCTCGTACAAAATGCACGAATCGACTATGTTGTGCGACAGGAATGATTCAGTCACTGTAGTATCTAGTCCCGCTCAGTTCAATCGGAGGAATCAAAATACAACGACATTTGGACTTAGCCTTGCAACGGCTTGCTCGAAGTCCCGCTCGGCCGAGACAACTCCTTGCTCAGGTGGGTGGTTTCGGTGAACTTGCCTTTGCTTGACCTTTGCACTAATAAAATAGAGTTTTCAAATGCATTGTGTAGGCTTGATTATAAAATATAAACCCACATAGCTAAGGAAATAATTTCCACTTTAAGTTGGATAGAGTTAGAACATGAAAGGTCCCATGGTTGGCTTAGAATTGTTGCACGGCGTGCTTTTAAAATTGAGACTCGATCCTTCATCCCATGGTTTGGGAGAAGAAAAGATTGTCTATGTTCCTACAAGGCTATGAACTTAGCATAGTCATAGACGTCGTACGATATAAATGCTTGGTAAAGCATACATAGTCTACTGTCCTATGCTTGGTAAAGCATGCACTGTCCCACCGTCTAATGTTTGGTATAACATAATTGTCCTGCAAGTCTCAATGCATGTTTCTATGGTGCAAGGCTTGGCATAGCCTTTGTTCGTCCCACAGGTTAATTTGTATCACATGGTTTATAGCACAGTCGTGATACTGATATGGAATACAGTTAGTTCAAGTTATGCTAGAAGGGTATCAATTAGTCATTTATGAGTTTGAGTCAAAAGGGTATGGAAATACTGAAAAATATATGGGGGCTGTAGGTCAGTCGTCGAGGCATTCCCTGGTTTGTGCTCTGCAAATAAGTATAAAGAGTAAAGAAGTGAAGCAAAGAAAGTAAGTTGTATTGTCGGTTACACCATGTATTTACGTTGAGTCTAGAAGTTCTAGTAGGTGCGTAGTCTTAAACAACTTGTGCACAAGGTTTTACATCATCGATTCAGCTGCTGGGGCCACAAGACTGTTTTGGCCTAGGAGGGTAGCAAGATAGCATAGCTGGGGGTATCGTTCAGGTGATTCGAGGACTTCAGCGGGACTAGCTACCCATGCTGTAAGGCCTCATCTACACCAAGCTATAACGTCTAAGATGGTTTGAATTGCCAGTGACCTTTCATATAGATGAGTTGGTGTGCCGAACGACAATCTACATGCACAACGTCGATTGAGTCAAAAGAATTGTATGCACAACACGATCGATTTAAGAAATGGATGCACGATGCACCGTGATTATGAAGCCTAAGATTTGGCCATAGCAAAGACACATGCTTCGATATGAGGTATAGGTCGAATATTGAGTCGTTGACACAGAGTTGCATAAGTTGAGATTGATTCATTTGAGTTAACAGGAAAGGCCAGAAGGCAAGTTTGGGTTAAGTCATATTGAGTTGCGAGGCACGCCATCGATGTTAAGGTACGAACGAAGTTATGGCACGACCATGTTGTTGCGACACAAAGTTTGGGCAAGTTACTAAGTGGTAAGGCACTGCCTCGATTATGTTACACGAAGGAATTTATGGCACGACTATGTCGTTGATGCAACCAAATAGGCCAGACTATGTTCTAAAACTGATTCTAAGATAAGATTAGAAAGACAATCAAAAAAATAAGTTGCACTCAATAAATGAATGTTAGTTTTGTATGGGTGGGCGAGGGTGTAACACCCACTTTTCTAAAATGAGAATAATTTTGAACTTTTGCAATTTCAATCATTTAATAATAGGTTAAATCATGTTATTAATTTATTGGTGAATTTTGATTATTTTAATATCATTAAATTAATATTTTATGATTTTGTCCTTTTGCTAGTGTAACCTTAGTGCTGCTTAGCCTAGAGACTAACCATGACCATGGAGGCCTAACCCATGTGATTAGATTAGCTAATTATCACTTTTTAGGCTAAGGATATTTTGGTCATTTTGTGACTTTTGAATTATTTAGAATTTTGATTAATTGATAAATTTTAGATTATTTTAATAATATTTAAATTGATATATGATTTTGGTCATTTTTTATATTTCAATATTTTGGAATTTTTATATTTTATATTGATTTTACGGGATTTGTTTAGTCGGGTTTGAGTTTCGTTTCGTTCCAACTTGTGTTAGTGACCCGGGTAGCTTAGACTCTAGACGGGATCCCAAGAATAGTTAGTCATGGCCCACAAACCCTACTAATTAAATTAGTAAGTTTAGACTAATCCTACTTGTTAGATTGGTTAAGTTAGAGGCTTAAATTTAGCCCTTTTGATCCTAAACTTGAACCTAACTTAAAAATTAACCAAGAGGACTAGTTGAGGCCATATTGGGCTTTCTCCCAAGGCCCAAATAGGGTTTAATGGCAGCCACAATAGGTAGGTTCCCTCCCTTTCTTTTATTTCATTCCATCTTGCCCATTTTCTTTCACAAAGTGTTCTTTTCCAAATTAGAGAGCTTCCCTCTTTGATTTGATCTCCAAATCGCTTCATGCCTCCACCAAAACTTCCATCCAACCTTTTCATACTACCAAGGGAGGGTGCTAGCAAAGATTTGGAGCAAAGTGCAAGAAGGAGTGTCCATTTTGGAAGGATCTTCGTATCGGAGCCATGTCCTTGAGAGTATCATTGGGATCCCACTTCCAATAGGTAAAACTAACCCTCTAAATTGATTTTCTATGCATATTAGTTAGTTTTGAATCCATAGGATCTACCCCCATTCATGTACCCCCTTTAGATTCAAGTTTGAGGCCATTTGGAGCTCTCTAGAGGAAGTTAGATTTGTGTCTGGTGTCCTACTTATTAGATCTCAAATTAGGACACCTCATGTGTTGGTTTAATGTCTAATAAGTTTAAATTGTATTTTAATTTCAATTTTAGACATGTTAGAGGATGGATTGATGTTAGTTAGGATGGTTAGAATGAGTTTCTTTTGGATACCCATGGTTAGATCTAAGTGGTTTAGTCTACATGTCATATTTTTAGCCTCAACTTGTCATTTTAGTGTCTCTTTATATAATGGACTATTTTGTATATATATAATAGGTATTTAAATATATTTATATTAGATGTGTGGATATATTGTTAGTGGTGTGCTTGTCTTAGAGGAGAGGGGAGTGTGGTTTGATGTGTGTCTTGAGTGGTGTGGAGAGTGATATGTGTTTTTTTGTCCAAATAACCCAAATTCGTCATAATATTCATCCACGTTTTTATTAGCCATAGCAACTTAGAAATATCATAACTTTTAGCTTGGAACTCCGATTAATCTTTCATTTTTTTAAAAGAACCGTATTGAAGTTAGCTTTCCAAATATATATATTAATAGGTAAATATAATCTAGAACTTTCTGTAAAACTGTTTGAGTGTCAGCTGCCCGAAAGACGAATGCGTTTCGGTGTTTTCGCGATTCCGGGAGCTTCTGGACACAAAAATGTGATCCGTTTAAAGTTTCGAAAAGCTAACACAAAGATCTACGACATACTTTAATCCTAGAATTTAGTGAAGGCCCAATTGATACAGTATTGGTTTTAAGTAGAAGACTGACTATACGACATAGGTATTTTGTGTAACCTATAAGCCTATGTAGTATGGATATTAAATGAATGTAGGTATCATAGGTTGTCGAGTATATGTATGATATAATATATATATATATATATTATTATATATATTATTGTTAAGTTATTTATGTTAGTATGTTTGTTAGATGTTAGTTAGTAGAGGGTTAGATATGTTAGAGTTTGTTATATGTTAGTGTAAGTTATATTTGTTGGTATGAGTGTTAGTTAGATAGTAGAGGTTAGTATTTTGTTAGATATTTGATATGTTGTTAGATAGTTTGATGTTAGATATCTAGTATGTTAGATATGGATATGTTAGTAGGTTATGTTAGTTCTAGATATTGGTATGTTAGCAAGTTAGTATCTATAGGTTATATGTTAGATATTAGTTAAGATGTTATGTTAGTACATTAGATAGTTAGTTAATTAGATATTTGAGGGGTATCTTGGTATCTCATGATACCAAGTTAGTATCTTAAGGTAAATATGAATTACCTTTACCTTCAAGATAAATGATTAGTTTACCTTATGACCAAGGTATTGGTTTTGTGATGCCAATATGACCAAGGTTGATATGGTATCCTAGTGTTAGTGGGTTAGTGTCTAACTGTTTGAGTTTGAGTAGGTGATGTTAGATTGTGGAAGGGTTATATAGATAGGTATATTATTTTTGGGTTATAGGTATCCTATATAGGCCTTGTCCTATATACTAGCTAGCGTAGTATAATATGGTATATAAATATAGGAGTTGGTTAGATTTGTTGTTGGCTAAACCTAGTCCAACTTTGACTAAGTTGACTAGATGTTTGACCAAGGATTAAATTTTGACCTAGAGAGGCCTAGTGCATGTAGAATTTATTGTTTAATTCAATATTCATTATAGAACACATTGTAACCTGTATCTCATTAAATAAACTATGTGACTCCATTTCGGATACTGATATACATCAGTTGCTCAGGATATCAGACGAGTACATTCTCTGATCGTTTCATACTTATTAGGATTTATATTTTGGCTCTAGATTACTTTACTTAATGCTGTCACGTTGTTAACACGGATTGGTACTATATGGATCCTTTCATGAGATGTTATCCCCTTCGGGAGCATCGAGATACGTCATATCATGTACTTTTCACGTACATCATGTATTCATTTGCTTTCATTATTCATGTGTACTCTTGTGATTCATGTACTCCATGTTCACAGAGCCCCCCATGTATACTTTATGTGCACCCATTTATGGGCCCCTATGTGAAATTATGTGCAATAACATAACTTGTCTGGATCTTTGTGTATTGATTGGGGTACGGGGGGTACAAATGGTCATGTGAACAATTCCAAAGTAGTGTAATCATGTGCAAACTCTTTAGTGTAATCATGTGCAAATTTAAGCCGTTCACATGTCTATCTTGTACTCTACATCACTAGCCACTGATAGTTCTTTACTTATAGTAGATATTTTCTTACAGTCATCTCTTTTACTTCATGTATATTCTTCAGCGTTTTATGTATCTTACTCTATAGCATGCTTACATTTCCTGTCATGATATGAACTATGTGAGAATTCGGGTAGGGTGTTTGATTTTATATAAAAGGTTGTATTATGTCACTTAAGAAGTATTCTGGCAGAATTCATATATTATTGTTTTTCTTTAACAAATTAATGATTGTGGTGTAATGGTAGGGTGTTTGATTCTAGATAAAAGGTTGAATGTTTGAATCACATGATAGGATCAATATATATATATATATATTATATATATATATATATATATATATATATATATATATATATATATATATATATATTTTAAACCAAGCGGCCGTGTCGGAGACACCCAGCCACCGCCTGGCCCAGGGGCCGTGGGCGAACCACCAAGCCGCCCCCGTGGGGGCTCGAACTCCGTCCGATGCCCCGGGTGCCAAAGGCCCTAACCGGTAGGCTACAAGGCCATTGGCATATATATATATATATATATATATATATATATATATTATATATTTATATATAATATATATATATAAACAAAAAGATGTTATTTGTGACAATATCGTGTGTCACTTGTTACATTCATAGTGACGCTTTATGTCGTCACAAAAAGAATACTATCAGTAACAAGATTTGCTTGTCACAGTTAAAAAAGTTTTGTGATGCCATAGTGACAAGGTTTGCTAGTCACGGTTGAAAATATTTTGTGATGCCATATTTTTGTCGTCACTTTTTCTTTTAGCTATGGAGGTATATGTGACGGAAGTAAGTCGTCACTGTACTCGTCACAGAAGATATGTTGTGACAAGTTTTACAACTTATGTGACAACTTTACATGTCACATAAACTATATTTTATTGTAGTAAAAGTGTATCATTTTGTACATGTCTTGGTGTTATTCAACTTCTCTGCTTAGGACTTTTGTACGATGATCCCGTCGCAGGCTGCTGTAATCGATCGTTATGGAACCCGTCCTACATGAGCGCAATCTAGGCTCGTGCGACATCATGCCCTAGCGAGTATGATCGCTTCTTCGGAATCGGGGCATGACATAATGGTATCAGAGCACGACTTTACGTCCTTGGACTCTCGATTGAATTCTTTAAATCTGATGGCTTCATACTTAATATTTTTTTGCAATCAATATTGTTGGTTCGCTCTCCTCAATATTCTGTGAGATGTTCCATATAATATCTATTATTTTGTAAAATTGTACGAAAGAAAATTTGGTTGAACAAAGATAGTTTCATGTAAGGCACGATTGGCTAAGTCGTGCTGGGCATATACACCAAGATATGTGTCGATAATAGCAAGTTATATACGAGATTCGAATCGTTTCGATTATGGGAATGAGTTTGACTTGATTCATAGAATGAAGTGTGACTATCGATATGGGTGCCATCGGACGATGTTATCGTCAATACGATATAGACGGAACGTGCTTGGAATTTGAGGAATGGTTTGAAAGGAGATTCGACGTAATCGGTTGTGATCGAAATTTGTTTTAAGGATTTATCGAATAACTTCATCCCTGAGTGGTGTATGGAATAGCCTTGGGGTGTTGATCGACTGAGGATCGGGATGCCGATGGATCTAGCAACAAGCGACACGAGTAGTACAAAGCCTTAGAAACGAGTATGACATAGTTAGTCATGATTATAGATATCTCATGCGAGATTTGAGTTAGATGAACAAGAAGGCGACGCCTAGCGGTTTAGGATTGCATCAGTTATGAAATGTTGATGGAAAGAGTAGATAGATTGAATCAAGAAAAAGTTAAGGTGTAATGAACGGATGAGTCAGTCGAGGAATCAATATGAATATTATAGAAAAGTTAGCATGATTTAAAGTAAGCGTGCATAGAAATGATTCGAATATACGAGAGATTCTAAGGATTTGAGGAAATATGTTGCTCGATTGAGTTGTGCGATAAGGAATAGAACTTGAGTTTTGGAGAAACGATCTTGAATCTAGTTCAGAAGATAGTACTTGCCTAAAACACAAAACGAGTTATACAGGTGATTGTTATGTAAACATACTTGAGGATGTTGAAACACATCGAGGAAAGATAGACTTTGGCTCGAGAATTTTCTAGTTGAACGAATAACGATTAGATTATCGAATTAAGATTTTGACTTGGTTATGTTAAGGAATGCTAGACATAGACTAAAGGATTGCTCAGATGAATGTTGAGGATGTTGAGAATGGCATAAACGGTTACTGTAGAAACATAACTTAAGGAAATGAGGAAATGTCTAAGAATGGATTGATATATTACTTGGATGAAAATGAAAGTGTCTTGATTATTTGATGATAACCACAATATTGACGTTCTTATCTTGTGTGAGCACAACTCTAGCCTTGCACATCCGTCACGTCGGATTATGGTAATCATTTTGTGGGAGCGCTAGCATGGTGATTCATGTTCAGCAGAAACAATCAAACTTGCGGGGATCAGGGTATGGCAAATAGATTATTTTGACTTGTGGTTTGATGCAAAGGTAAATTTAAGAATTGTTTGGACTTGTGATTGACAATAAAGTAAGTTTGAAGATTGAGTAGATCCAATGTGCGTATCGAGAATGAATTAGTCTAGACTCAAAGCAAGAGTTACGCTACGATGAGGATGATTATCCTGCGGAAGCGTTGGCATGATAATTTCATGTCCAACGTGGATAATCGAACTTATAGAAGATTGGGGTGTGATATATTGTTGTGCTAGATGAACTTGTGATCAAATATGTGAATTATATTAAACAACTTAGGGAATATGGTATGAGAACTATGATTTAGTGACAAATAGTATCGTGGTGTACTTGACTTGGATATGATGGATATGTGGATTATATCGAACATGTTTGAAGAGGCAGACTACACAAATTGCTAGTTTGGACGTGTGATATTGATATAAAGAAAATTAGTTGAGTAGAACTTACATAGGATGGCTTTTATGAACGACTCGAACCCTTTGGACTAAGTGTTGCAAGTACGAATAGTAAAATATATGTTCAAAGTTAAGAAATCGGAGTGATGCAAACTATGGATAGAAGACCCTATACTACTGACTATGGTTTGACCTTAGAATTGGGGGATGAGTGTTTTGATATTGTTGTCTGAGAATGGTGATCCCAATACCGACTTTGACTTTAGCCTATAGAAGATAGCCTAGCGGTTAGGCAAACGTCCCTGTGCGGAGAGATAGAAATTGTGCAATCGACCCTAGTGAGAGTTGCCGAAGTGTTCTTGAAAAATCTTGAGGATTGATAGAATTGATAATGGTATTAGTAGATAGAGCGATTCAATTATGTGGAGACACCACTCACGAGGCTTGGCTAAAATGCATATATTTGGAGAACCCTTAAATATGTGCACGATCTAACTCGAGTGGTAATGGCGGATTTTCTATCATAAGACTTGGTTAAAATGCATGTATTTCAAGAACATCCTAAATATGTGCACGATCCAACTAAGTGATATGTTGAATTCAAGTGAGACTAAAAGAACGAAAAGATATCGAGAATTTTGAGATAGTGAGTTTCAAAAGAAAATTTGATGGTAGTGCAATCGTTGGATTCAAATGAACTTGAATATTGATTGAGGCATTGATACAAGTCAGGTTTCAAAGATTGATTAAGGAGGGGTAACACTGGGTTTCGACTAAGAGACGATGAATGAATGACTTGATAAAATTTTGATTCAGAAATTTATGAGGATACCGCTTGGGTGGCTTGCCCTAGGACTAAGTTGTTCGTGTGCGTGACGAGTATATGTTACCCCATGTTTGAGATATAATTATTCAATGTGAAAAATAACTAGGGCACGAGCGTGGCTCAGATTGAAGAAATGCGTAGTAGGAGTGTGTGCGAGAATCATTGAATGTTGAATCAAGTGATAAGTCGATTGAGTGTATACTCGATAAGTTTCAAGGACAACTTTTTTTGGGTGGTGTAATATGTAGTGCCCTGTCCAGCTCAGTTCAACCGAAGGAATCAAAATGCAACGACGTTTAGACTTAACCTTGCAACGGCTTGCTCAAAGTCTCACTCGGCCAAGGCAACTCCTCGCTCAGGTGGGTGGCTTCTGTGAACTTGCCTTTGCTTGGCCTTCGTACTAATAAAATAGTTTTCAAATGCACTGAGTAGTCTTGATAATAAAATAAGATGAACCCACATAGCTAAGAGAATAATTCCCACTTTGAGTTGGATTGAGTTAAAATATGGAAAGGTCCCACGGTTGACTTAGAATTGTTGCATGGCGTGCTTTCAAAATTGACACTCGGTCCTTCGTCCCGTAGCTTGGGAGAAGGAAAAGATGGTCTACGTTTCCACAAGGCTATGAACTTAGCATAGTCATAGACGTCGTACGAGATAAATGCTTGGTAAAGCACGTACGGTCCCACTGTCCTATGCTTGGTAAAGCATGCACTATCCTACAATCCAACGTTTGGTATAGTATAATTGTCCCGTAAGTCTCAATACACATTTCCACGATACAAGGCTTGGTATAGCCTTTGCTCATCCCACATGTTAAGTTGTATCATATGGTTTATGGTACAGTCGTGACACTGATATGGAACATGATTGGTTCAAGTTATGCTAGAAGGCTATCATTTAGCCATTTATGAGTTTGAGTCAAAAGGGTGTAGAAGCACTAAAAAATATATCAGGACAATAGGTCAGTCATCGAGGCAATCCCTGGTTTGGGCTATACAAATAAGTATAAGAGTAAATAAGTAAAACAAAGAAAGTAAGTTGTACTGTCGGTTAGGCCATGCATTTACGTTGAGTCTAGAAGTTCTCATAGGTGCCTGGTTATGGATAACTTGTGTACAAGGTTTTGCATCCTCGACTTGGTTTTCTGGGGCCACAGGACCATTTCGACATAGGAGGGTAGCAAGATAGCCGAGCTGGAGGTACTCCTCAGGTGATTCGAGGACTTCAGCGGGGCTAGTTACCCGCGTTATAGGGGTCTCGTCTACACCAAGCTATAAACGTCCAAGATAGCTTGAATTTCTAGTGACCTTTCATATAGATGAGTCGGTGTGTTGAGCAACAATCTGCATGGACGGCTTCGGTTGAGTCACAAGAATTGTAAGCACAACACGATCGATTTAAGAAATGGGTGCACGGTGCACCATGATTATGGAGCCTAAGATTTGGCTATAGTAAAGACACGTGCTTGGGCATGAGGTACGGCGTTGAGTATTTAGTCATTGACATAGAGTTGCATAAGTTAAGATTGAGGCATTTTAGTTAAATCAGGAAAGGCTAGAAGGCAAGTTTGGATTAAGTCATGTTGAGTTGCGAGGCACGACATCGATGTTAAAGTACGAACAGAGTTATGGCATGATCACGTTGTTGCGACACAAAATTTGGGCAAGTTACTAAGTGATGAGGCACTGCCTCGATTATGTACACAAAGGAATTTATGGCACAGCTATGTCGTTGATGCAACCAAATAGGCTAGGCGTCTATGTCCTAAAACTTATTCTAAGGTAAGATTAGAAGACAATCAAAAGAATAAGTTGCACTCAATAAATGAATGACTTGGTTTTATATGGGTGGGCGAGGAGCTCACACCATCTGTATGGTTGTGTACTAACCACCCAACAGTTTTTAAGCACAGGTTATAGACTTTTTCGTCGAGGCGGAGCTCGCTTGGACGCGCTGAGGCATGGAGTTCCTTGGCATTTCAAGGCTGCGGCCGTATTAAAGTCTGCACCTATACAGGACGTAATGTATGGACATCGCCTTCTGAAGCATCTGTTGGGTCGTTATATTGTATTAAAAGAAGAGAGAGAGCAGAGTGACTTATATTCCGAGAGAAAGTAAGCTTGAGTGACTTGTAATCTTGGCTTCGTATCCTTGGAATCTTGTTTTAATATCAAAAAAGTGTATTATTTTGTACATATTTGGTGTTATTCAACTTCTCTATTTGGGAGTTCTGTGCGACGACCCCGTTACAAGTTGTTGTAATCGACCATTATAGAATCCGCCTTGTACGAGCGAAACCTAGGCTGGTATGGCATCACGCCCTAGCAAGGATGATCGATTCTTCAGAACCGGAGTGTGACATCCATGTCGGGGGTGGTCAGGATGGTGCGTTAGGGCTGCACAGGTGGTCAGAGTCCGCTATCGTGCGACGGTGGTCGCGATGAGGCTGTCGACGCTGCGATACTGTCATTTCTGCTGTTGCCAACCCTGTGCGCGGCTGCTGTCGGCATAGTGGCCCGTATGGCGGGAAACGGTGGCGTCAGTCGCTAGTCGCTTGGAGGTCAGTTTGCTCGACCAGGAGCGATGATGGACCAATCTTGCGGCCACTGCTTTTGCAACCGCGGGTGCACTGTCATTGTGCATTTATCGATTGGTGGCGCTGGCCGTGTATGTGGTGGCTTGACGGTGCGGTGACCATTCGGTGGTGGTCGACCACGGGTAGTGCACCTGGAACGCTACCGCTGCTGTTGCAGCTACGGGGGACAAGTTAGGTTTAAGGTTAGGGATATGTTTTAGGATTTAATTAGGATTAGGGTTTTGGGTTAATATATTTATATAAAGGTGCATATATAATATGATATATAGTATATATATAGGATTATTATCATCATATCTATATATCTATACTCTATAGATGGTAAATACAATCTGCAAATAAATATTAAAATATTGATCATATTTAATGTACATTGTATATACATATTATTTATATATAAATAAGAATATATTTAATGAAAGTAAAAATAAAATAATTTAGGGAAGTATTTATATATGCATAATTTAAAATAAAGCATAGTAACTTAGGGTGAGGGTTTACAGGCACAACATGCGTGTTAGGGTTGGATTTGATAGCCCACTCAAAAGATATTCAATATTAACCCTAACGTGATTTAAATTGTTTATAAAAATGGAAATAAAATATTTGATTATATTTAAACCATTTGGCTGTAAAAAAAATCTTATATAATAAAGTCAAAATAATTTTACTAGGCCATGGCAATATAACTTAGGCTCCACCATGCTCGTTGACCTAGTTTGGAGTCGGTATGGTTTATTGAACCGAAATAGACTCCGAAAGTTTATTAATTTGGGTCTTGTGTGCCATTTGAAAATAAATAGCACCTGGGAACTCAATTGGGTGGCACACTAGTGGCATGTGCATAATAGGCTCAAAATGGGTCAAAACCATACATTGGTTCAAATGGTTTTTGTCACTCCCATTTTTCGTTATACGTATTTTTAGTATACGTGTACGAATTTCTGACGTTTGTCAAGTGATCCGTATTTTGACTTGTCTTGTTTAGCCTAATCTTGGCTTGGTTTATTTTGGTTCATCTTGGCTTGGTTTGGTTTTGTGTGGTTTGAGATGGGAGGGGTTGCTATATAAGTCAACTCTTCTCTCTCTCTTCATAACTCTTCCTCATTTACTTCTTCTTCTCCATTACTCCTCTCCACCCACCCAAGAACCCTAGGCAAGTGCAACTTGCTTCATGAAGGATCTTCCATTTTATTGTTCCATTCTCTTCTCTACTAGATTCTAAGCCTCTTTAGAGCTTAGCATTTTTTATTTTGGTGGATGGCTTTGTGTAGATCTAAGTTATGAGTTTTTATTATTTTTTTGGTTTGATCTAGTAAAGATTGGTATTTTCTAAAAACCAGTCATCCCAGACTGTAGGAAATCTTGTTCTGTACAGTTTAGACTATTGGAAGTCTCAATTCGGACTTGTTTTGAGCAAGTTATGCTCATTTGAAGTTTTAGTTTTCCATGGGTTCTTCTTTTCTGTTTGGGAAAGAAGAACAGTGCTGGCGCCCCCTGCCCCTTGCGCTCACGGTGGTTAGGTGCCAATGTGATACGTCCAGTCTGTCCTAGGTGCCCTGCGCGCCCTGGCGCCCCCTGTCCCTTGCGCTCACGGTGCTTAGGTGCCAATGTGATGCGCCCAGTCTGGCCCAGGCGTCGTACGCGCCCTGTGCGCCCTGGCGCCCCCTGTCCCTTGTGCTCACGGGTGCTTAGGTGCCCAGTGTGATGCGCCCCTCCCATCTGGTCATCAAGGCCCAGGCGCCCATGTTGGCCCTGGCGTCCATGATGATCCAGCGCCCCCTGGCCATGCGCCCAGTCTGGCCATGCACCTAGTCTGGCCATGCGCCTAAACTCGGTCATGCGCCATTTTGGCCCTGGTATCGATTGGTGTCCAGGCGCCCCTGTGAGTCTTGGGCGCCATCTTGACCTTGGGCGCCATCTTAACCCTGGTGTCCATTTATACCCTGGTGTCCATTCATGTCCAAGCGCCCATGTTTGCCTAGGCGCCCTCTTGGTGTTCTAGCGCCCATCCATTGTTAGACGCCTATTGTGAAGCGTCTGCCTCCATGCCCTTTCTTGTTCTTGCAGTCGTTTATATGTGTTGTTATATGCATGTACCTTGAGCTTTGACCCGACCCGAGCATGACCTGACTTGGATGTAGCACGAACTTGACTTGCACATGAGCCCTTCTTGATAATTGTCATGCCCCAGAACCAGAATACTGGAGAGCGGGGGAGGACACAGCCAGCTACGTATATTGAAGTACAACCCACCTCGCTATACGGTCACGGCTGTCTAGATACATGAGGGTTTACTACAAGCCATCAGTCTCTTATGGTCATAAACAAGCCTACTGTCTCAATCTCAAGCAAATAATAGCAATTACAAGATGTCAGAGCATCAAATATGTAATAGTAAGGCGTCCCATACATTACATATTTGGATGATCATAAAGCTAGTCATACAAAATATAAAGACTAGCAAGAGTTTCAGTCATACATGATAAACCCTAGGATTTGTCAACCATGTTACAGCCCGTAGGTAGACAGTAAGTAAAATACAATCGAGCTAACACATGCTCGTCGGCTAAACGCCTCAAAGAATAATTTTACAATAGAGTGGAAGAGCCAAAATAAAACCCACTCGTTGCCAGGGTTACGCCTGGTGGTCACCATTTGGCTGGAAGGTAGGGAGATCCTTCTGGAGCTGCACCGGTATCTGGCCATACAAAACCAGCTAGGTCAGATCCCAGAAAGAGCAAGTACCACAAAGGAGACTTCACTTAAGAACCAAAACCAGCAATTAGCACAAGAATATAATTATATAATAAATGACTGGAATATGGGAAATCATGTTGATATACGATAAGATAACCATAGGACTATTCAGATAACCAAGTTACAACCCTTAAACCAAACAAGGATCGGGGTTATAATCCTTCGTCTGAACGGAACTTAGTTTTCCACCATTTATCGATAAAGTAAAAGCATAAGCAATCAGGTCATGTAACAATCTTGTACAGGATCAGGACAAGACTAGACTGGGTTAGACTCTATCCAATCAATCACGGCCAAGCAATGAGCACGGCTTGATACATTAACTAACTAGGGTTATCACTGGCCTAGTTACTAGCAAGATGCACTGAGATTATTCCACAGCCACAAGCCCTGCAGACCATCCAGGTTATCCGGACGTAATTAGGGGTTGATTTCATGTAGGTACATTGTCCAGGAAACACATGTACCCTTAAGTAGCATGAAGCGTGCAACACATGACAGTGTGCTGAAAATGTGTCCTACTCGACGGCAGGCTACAGATCCCAGGATGGGGCACCCAGATAACGGGATTGCATGTAGCTGGAAAATCTCTTCATGACTACTGGATTATTCTAGTTATTAGCCTTAGTCAGTTTAAGTAGGTACCCCTGACCGTGGTACTCAGGGATCCTTGCCCTAGACATAATGCAAGACAGTACTGGTTCATTAGTACAAACACAATCATCCACGGTGTCCAGGTCATTCATTCTTGTCATGTCATGCTAGCCGTCGTAACAGCATTCAATAGTTCCTATCATGCTTACTAGTCATGTCTTGTCATGTCATGTCAGTTACTTGTCATACCATACCATGTTCAATTATTGGTCCAATCACATCAATCAATTCGTGGTTATCGAGCTCATGACAAGAGGTACAAGAACAATAAAGCAAACGGGTGCGCATAGGGGCTCAAAGCCTCTACGCGAGAGAAACTACGCTAGGCTAGGGGCCCCGAGCGTAAAAATGGCTTTACGCGAGCAACACCGAGGAAGGACCCCTCTTCGGGAGCAACCACCCTATGCGAGCAAGCACTCGGGCGGGACTCTACGCACGCGAGCGTCTGAGCGAGACTCTACGCATGCGAGCCTCTACGTGAGCGGGAGTAGCCCCTGCGTAGAGCTCGAACGAGCTCGACGTAGAACGGGTTACGCTGGCATGCAATGTGTGTAAGTAAAAAGGGAAACGCTACTCAGGCACGTGAAAACGTGTGCGTAAAAGGAGAAAAATGCTACGTTGGCACGTAAAATGTGGGCGTAAAGGAAAGTCACTATGCGAGCACGTATGAACATGTGCGTAAAGGGCTCGTCTTCTCCCCCAAGGCCGAGACAAGCAGCCAATGGACTCAAAAACTCAAGAAACCCCATCACGGCCAAGACTTGATGAAGTCCAACCATTCAAAAGCCAAACTTGCGTAAAATCGAAACTTCCACCACATGGAACACTCTATTTTGAAAATAGCCAAGTTTAGAAGATCAAAACCATGAGGATCAAAAATACTAAAAATCTAGATCTACAAAAATCTATGCACCAAAATAGAAATCTCCAAGTTCTAAAGTAGTTAAGAATCATGCTAAGAAGCCATTGGAACCATCAAAATGGGTTCTCAAGTGAAAGCAAGTTGCACTTGCCTACTGGGATGGTCGGTGGAGAAATGAAGAAGAAGAAGAGTAGTAATGAGAAATAAATGAAGAGAGAGAAGGGTTGTTGGGTTAATAAATAGGGGATGGTGGTAGGTAGGGGTTTGCATTCTAACCCAAACCAAACCCAACCAAGCCGAACCCAACCAAACCCGATGCATGCCAAGGCCAAGATAAACCACACAAACCAGGAAAAGCTAACCAATCTATGCCAAATGCGAAACCCAAGACTAGCCAGCCAGGACAAGTCGAAATACGAGTCCGAGATGCGTACACGTATACCAAAATACGTATAACGAAAACCGAGGGTGACAACTCTACCCACTTTAAAAGAATTTCGTCCTCGGAATTTAATCAAGAGGCTAGAGATGTCGAGCAAGCTATACTAATCACAAGCAAGTTATAACTAGGCAATCAATCAAGCAATCATTCATGTAAGCAAGGAATTAAGGCATAAGGCATAAGAAAGACATTATACCTTATAAGTCAAACAGGTCAGAATATTGCGATCGGATATCATCCTCACGCTCCCATGTTGACTCACCCAAAGAGTGATGACCCCAAGCAACACGGACTAACTTGATAGTCTTGTTCTTGAGTATCTTCTCTCTTCGGTCCAATATGGATACAGATCTCTCCTCATACGAAAGGTTGGTACCAATAACCAATTCTGAATGATCAAGGACATGACTCGGATCCGGGATATACCATCGTAAATGGGATACATGGAAGACATTATGTACCTCACATAACGACGGCGGAAGAGCGAGACGATATGACACATCACCTACTCGCTCCAGAATGTCGAATGGCCCTATGTACTTAGGATTAAGCTTTTTTCGTACGCCAAAACGAATGATGCCACGTAGGCGAGATCCTAAGGAATACATGGTCGCCGACAGAAAATTTAAGGAAACGTCGATGAGAATTGGCCCAATGATGCTGGCGATCTTGTGCAACTCGAAGATGATCTCTGACTTGTCTGACCACCTTAATAGTCTGTGTCACCATCTCGGGACCAAGCATTTGCCTCTCATCGATATCATCCCATGCTAAAGGAGACCTGCACTTTCTGTCGTACAAGGCCTCAAAGGGTGCCATCTGGATACTGGCCTGGAAACTGTTGTTGTATGAGAACTCCACTAGATGCAAGTGATCTTCCCACGAACCACCAAAGTCGAGTGTACATGAATGCAACATATCTTCAAGAGTCTGGATAGTGCGTTCTGACTGATCATCTGTCTGCAGATGATAAGCTGAACTGAACTTGAGACTAGTCCCCAAACTTTTCTGAAGACTCTGCCAAAAGTACGATATGAATCTGGAATCTCTGTCGGACACAATACTGACTGGTACTCCATACAACTTGACTATCTGCCTGAGGTACATCTCTGTAAGCTGATCTATCGACTAACCAACCCTGAAAGAAAGAAAATGAGCTACCTTGGTGAGTCTGTCGACTATAATCCAGATAGCATCTCTCCCTGCTGGAGATCTAGGTAATCCAGTCACAAAATCTATGGTAATGTGCTTTCATTTCCATTCTAGGATCGGTAAAGGTTGAAGAAGTCCAGCCGGTCTCTGATGTTCAACTTTAACTTGTTGGCAAACTAAACATCGAGAGACAAACCGGGCTATCTCCCTCTTCATGCCATTCCACCAAAAATGCTTCCGGATATCACGATACATCTTCGTACCTTCCGGATGAATCAAATACTGAGAACTGTGAGTTTCTGCCATGATCTCCTGTCTGATATCACCACTAGGTACACAAAGACGTCTCCTATGTCAAAGTGTACCATCCTCATGGATACATAAATCTGGTCTTCGCCCTGCTGCATATTTTGCCCTAAGCCGTTGAAGCTTAGAATCCGCGGACTGAGCTAACTTGATCCTCTCAACTATACTGGACTGAACTTGCATACTGGCCATCAATGGCACATTGGTAGGAAGGATAACTTCTACACCCATCTTCTGAAGATCTGATAACAACTCTGGTTGTGCTGTTAGAAAATAAACCCCGACCCTCCTGCTCAATGCATCTGCAATAACGTTGGCCTTTCCAGGATGATACTGCAGGTTGATATCATAATCCACAAGTAGCTCTAGCTATCTCCTCTGACGCATGTTAAGATCCTTCTGGGTAAACACATACTTCAGGCTCTTGTGGTCGGTGAAAATCTCCACCCTATCTCCATATAAGTAATGTCTCCAAAGCTTAAGTGCAAACACTACTGCTGCCAGTTCCAAGTCGTGGGTCAGGTAATTCCTCTCATTATCACGAAGTTGTCATGACGCATAAGCTATTACCTTCCCATGCTGCATCAAAACACATCCTAAACCTCTGTCTGAAGCATCACAATACACTGAGAATCCCCCGGTCCCATCTGAAAGCGTGAGAATGGGTGCCGTCATCAAGCCTCGCTTCAATTTTTGAAAAGAATTCTGACATTCTGCTGTCCAAGCAAACTGCACATCCTTGCGGGTCAACCGGGTCATAGGTGGTGAAATCCGTACAAAGTCTGAAATAAATTGCCGATAATAGCCGGCCAAGCCTAGAAAACTGTGAACTTCTGCAACTGTGCTGGGTACCGGCCACGTCTCAAAGCCATGATCTTATGGGGATCTACTTCTACTCTACCTCGAGTGATGATATGACCCAAGTATGAAATATGATCGAGCCAAAACTCGCATTTACTGAACTTCGCATACAACTGGTGTTCTCGAAGAATCTGGAGGACAACTCTGAGATGTTGCTCATGCTCCGCTTCACTCTTGCTGTAGACCAAGATGTCGTCTATGAACACAATCATGAACTGATCCAAATAAGGCATGAAGATACGATTTATGAGGTTTATGAATACAGCCGGCGCATTGGTTACTCCAAATGGCATAACAAGGAACTCCCAATGCCCATACCTTGATCTAAATGTCGTCTTCGGGATATCCTGCTCTCTGACTCTGATCTGGTGGTATCCTGACCACAAGTCAATATTCGAAAATACGGACGCCCCTTTGAGTTGATCAAACAAGTCATCTATCCTCGGGAGAGGCTATCTATTCTTGATTGTCACTGAGTTCAAGGTACGATAGTCAACACATAATCTGGATATACCATCCTTCTTTTTCACAAGAAGCATCGGGGCTCCCCAAGGTGATCCACTAGCACGGATGAATCCCTTGGTCCCGAGTTCTTCGATCATCTTATACAAGATCTCCAATTCTGACGGTGCCATCCGTTAGACTCTCTCTGACACTGGTGCTGTTCTGGGGATCAAGTCTATGGTGAACTCGATCTCTCTCTATGGTGGTATACCTGGAAGCTCCTCGGGGAAAACATCAGAAAACTCTTCTACAACTCTGGAAAATCAAACTGCCGCTGTCGCTGCCATCCGAAATACTGAAGGAGAAGGTTCTATACCACATCGGAAGAATAAAAATTCTGACTCACCAGGAATACTAAAAATAATCTTGCCGATATGGCAATCTATTCTAGCATACTGGTCCCTCAACCAATCCATCCCTAAGACCACATCATAGTCGGCCATCGAGAATTCTATCAACCTAGCGGGAAACTATCTACCGCTAACTATGATTCGACACGAGGAAAATACTCTATCTACTCCCACAAGTCTGTTACTTGTAATTATATTGAGCCTTACTGATAATGACTCGGGCTCTAGTTCTATCCGTGTCATGAATCGTGCAGACATAAATGAATACGATGCACCAGAATCAAACAATGTTGATGCTGGAAAGGAGTTGACGAGAATAGTACCTGCCACTACCTCACCTAATGCTAACTCCTCCTCCACGGTCAAAGCCATCACTTGACCTTGCCCTCTGGGTGCTGGTCCCCTCTGCTGGAAACCTCTCTGGCGGTTCTGGATCTGAGCTTGGACTTGTGCATGCTGCTAGGGGTTCTGTTGCTGAAAGGCTTGGGCCTGAGGTGGCAAGGGCCTCGGGAATGGGTGATGTTGTTGCTGCTGAACTGGTACTGGGGCTGGCCCCCTAACCGAGGGACTAGAAAAGGTCGAAGAAAATGAACTCCCCCTATTCGGGCAGTTCCCACCCTGTGGTCCGGTGCCCCACAAGCTAAGCACAAACCCTGTGCTCTGTGACATTCGGATATCACATGTCCTAGCTTTCCATAATGAGTGCAACTCATTACGGAAGACAGCTTTTGTTGCTACTGTTGGGGATATGCCGGGGTCGAATGCTGAGTCGACATAACAGAAGCCGCGCGTCTCGGAGCTCCAATGGTCAAAGCCTTAGCTGTCGGGGCTGGTGCTGATGACTGGTTTATCTGGCTGTGAGACCGCTTCCGACTTCCGGTCCGGTCCACAATCCTCTAGGAGGTATACTCATGCCTCATAGCTGCTCTCAATAATGCATCAAAAGTTTGATGCTCGAACTTCTCCACCGCCAGTAAAATCTCCAGGTACAGTCCTTGCTGGTACCATTGAGCTCTGTCGAACTCGGTCGCCACCAAGGTGGGAGCAAACCGACTAAGCCTGGAAAACTCGGTCGCATATCCATCGATCGTCCTGTCCATCTGCTTCAAGTTAGTAAACCTCGTCAATAGATCATATCGAGCTACAGCGTCAAAGTATTTGGTCTGGAATCTCTCACAAAATACTGTCCATACAACAGGTGCCACTAATCCAACGGCCTGCGCCGCCCACCAGCTGCGGGCTAGATCCAATAACTGCAGCCGCACCACGACCACCTTCTCGTCTTCTGCGGTCCTGGCTGCTTCTAGAATAACCTCAGTATCCTGCAGCCAAGCATCTGCGGCAATAGCATCTTCGCTACCATAGAAGAAGGGAGGGTTCAAGCGCTTGAAGCTGTTGGCCGCATTGTTACCTTGATGACCACCTCTGTTCAAAGCATCTTGTACTGTCTGGTGCAATGCATCACCTCAACGATCCTGTGATACAAGTAACTCCCTGATGAGTCCAACCAAGACTTTATCATTCTGTCTTGCAGGCTGGGCTGGCTGTACTGGGGGTTCTGGACCTCCGGAAAGCATGACTCTAGAAGCTGCTCCTGGGTGCTGAGCTTGATCCTCTTGTTGTGGGGGTACTCGTTGAGCTCCTTTCGGCTGATTGGCAGGACCAGGAGCAGTGCCGCAGAAGAAGATGACACAGGAAACAATAAGGAAGGACCAGGACAGATCAAAGATACAAGCATGTGATTAGGTCAAAATTTTAGGAGTTTAGAGGATACGAGCAGAGATCAAGGGCGAGTGCTGATTGAGATATCTATTCAGTAAACCCTTACATATCTTGATTTACAAGACCTGTATGGGCCACCACTTAAACCGTATCACGCTCCAGAACCCGAATACTGGAGAGCGGGGGCAGACACAGCCAGCTACGTATATTGAAGTACAACCCACCTTGCTATACGGTCACGGCTGTCTAGATACATGAGGATTTACTACAAGCCATCAGTCTCTTATGGTTATGAACAAGCCTATTGTCTCAATCTCAAGCAAATAATAGCAATTACAAGATGTCAGAGCACCAAATATGTAATAGTAAGGCATCCCATACATTACATATTTGGATGATCATGAAGCTAGTCATACAAAATGTAAAGACTAGTAAGAGTTTCAGTCATACATGATCAACCCAAGAATTTGTCAACCATGTTACAGCCCGTAGGCAGACAGTAAGTAAAATACAATCGAGCTAACACATGCTCGTCGGCTAAACGCCTCAAAGAATAATTTTTTAATGAAGTGGAAGAACCAAAATAAAACCCACTCGTTGCCGGGGTTACGCCTGGTGGTCACCATTTGGCTGGAAGGTAGGGAGATCCTCTGGAGCTGCTCCGATATCTGGCCATACAAACCTAGCTGGATCAGATCCCAGAAAGAGCAAGTGCATCAAAGGAGGCTTCACTTAAGAACCAAAACCAGTAATTATCACAAGAACATAATTATATAATAAATGACTGGAATATGGAAAATCATGATGATATACGATAAGATAACCATGGGACTATTCAGATAACCAAGTTACAACCCTTAAACCAAACAAGGACCGGGGTTGTAACCCTTCGTCTGAACAAAACATAGTTTTCCACCATTTATCGATAAAGTAAAAGCATAAGCAATCAGGTTATGTAACAATCTTGTACAGGATCAGGACAAGACTAGACTGGGTTAGACTCCATTCAATCAATCACGGCCAAGCAATGAGTACGGCTTGATACATTAACTAACTAGGGTTATCACAGGTCTAATTATTAGCAAGACGCACTGAGATTATTCCACAGCCACAAGCCCTGCAGACCATCAAGATTATCCGGACACAATTAGGGGTTGAGTTCATGTGGATACATTATCCAGGAAACACATGTACCCTTAAGTAGCTTGAAGGGGGCAACACATGACAGTGTGCTGGAAATATGCCCTACTCGACGGCAGGCTACAGATCCCAGGATGGGGCACCCAGATAAAGGGATTGCCTGTAGTTGGGAAATCTCTTCATGACTACTAGATTATTCTAGTTATTAACCTTAGTCAGTTTAAGTAAGTACCCCTGACCGTGATACTCAGGAATCCTTGCCCTAGACATGATACAAGACAGTACTGGTTCATTTGTACAAACACAATCATCCACGGTGTCCAGGTCATTCATTCTTGTTATGTCATGCTAGCCGTCGCAACAGCATTTAATAGTTCCCATCATGCTTACTAGTCATGTCTTGTCATGTCATGTCAGTTACTTGTCATACCATGCCATATTCAATTATTGGTCCAGTCACATCAATCAATTCGTGGTTATCGAGCTCATGACAAGAGGTGCAAGAACAATAAAACAAACGGGGGCGTATAAGGGCTCAAAGCCTCTATGCGAGAGAAACTACGCTAGGCTAGGGGCCCCGAGCGTAAAAATGGTTTTACGCGAGCAAGACCGAGGAAGGACCCCTCTACGTGGGCAACCACCCTACGCGAGCAGCCCTCTACGCGAGCAAGCACTCGGGCGGGACTATACGCACGCGAGAATCTGAGCAAGACTCTACGCACGCGAGCCTCTACGCGAGCGGGAGTAGCCCCTGCGTAGAGCTCGAACGAGCTCGACGTAGAACAGGTTACGCTGGCATGCAATGTGTGTGCATAAAAAGGGAAACGCTACTCAGGCACGTGAAAACGTGTGCGTAAAAAGAGGAAAATGCTACGCTGGCACGTAAAACGTGGGTGTAAAGGAAAGTCACTACGCAAGCACGTATGAACGTGTACGTAAAGGGCTCGTCTTCTTCCCTAAGGCCGAGACAAGCAGCCATGGGACTCAAAAACTCAAGAAACCCCATCACGGCCAAGACTTGATGAAGTCCAGCCATTCAAAAGCTAAACTTGCGTAAAATTGAAACTCCCACCACATGGAACACTCCATTTCAAAAATAGCCAAGTTTAGAAGATCAAAACCATGAGGATCAAAAATACTAAAAATCTGGATCTACAAAAATCTATGCACCAAAATAGAAATCTTCAAGTTCTAAAGTAGTTAAGAATCATGCTAAAAAGCCATTGGAACCATCAAAATGGGTTCTCAAGAGCAAGTTGCACTTGCTTACTGGGATGGTCGGTGGAGAAATAAAGAAGAAGAAGAGTAGTAATGAGAAATGAATGAAGAGAGAGAAGGGTTGTTGGGTTAATAAATGGGAGATGGTAGTAGGTAGGGGTTTGCATGCTAACCCAAACCGAACCCAACCAAGCCGAACCCAACCAAACCCGATGCATGCCAAGGCCAAGATAAACCACACAAACCAGAAAATGCTAACCAATCCATGCCAAATACGAAACCCAAGACTAGCCAGCCAGGACAAGTCGAAATACGGGTCCGAGATACGTACACGTATACCAAAATATATATAATAAAAACCGAGGGTGACAATAATCTTGATAGTGGCCCGTCGCGGTGCACTCTTGATAAGTAACAAGTAAACTTGATATGACATGTATAAGCTTGATAGTGGCCCGTCGAGGCACACTCCTGACAAGTAATCTTGATAAGTAACAAGTAATCTGACATGACATATAAAATCTTGAAAGCGCTGTTGCGACAGCTATCCTGACTTGCTAAGTAACTCTTATCTTGACACCGTGGTTGATTCTCTTGATTGTGCCTGGACAAGCTATATATCTCGTCTTGCATCATGTCTAGGACATGTATTCCTCGTTACCGCGGTCAGGAATTCATAATAAATCTGACTAGGTTAATGACTAGATTGATCAAGTAGTTCATATAGAGAGATTTTTCCAGTTACAGGCGATCCCGTTATCCCGGCCACACCTGAGGGACTTGTAGCCTACCGACGAGTAGGACACATTTCCAGCACACTGTCATGTGAAGCACTTCTTGAAAAATATGAGTACTGAAAGTACACCAGTAATCTTGATAACACTTATAACTCTTATAAATCACCTCGTCTGGATAACCTGGATAGCTGTAGGGCTTGTGACTGTGGGAACATCTCAACTGCATCTTGCTAGTTACTATGCCTGTGATAATCCTAGTTAGCTAATGATAGCAAGCTGTAGGACTTGATTGGCTGTGCCTGAATGCCTGTCTCGTGATTAGCATGAGAATTATATTCCGCCTCTTATTTTTCTAATACAAGCTATTATTTTACTCTAACCCTGTCTTCATGTTACTTAACCATGTTTATTTACGTATTCTTCTATTTAATTATCTACTGGTTTTAGTTCCTTAATGAAGCCTCCCTTGTGGCACTTGCTCTTCTGGGTTCTGACCCAGCTGGTTTTGTATGGCCAAATTTCGGAGTAGCACCCGAGGATCTACCTGTCTTCCAGCCAGATGGTGAACACCAGACGTAATCCTGGTAAAGAATGGGTTTCTTATTTTGCTCTCCCACTCTATTGTAAAGTATTCTTTTGAAGCGTTTAGCCGCCGAGCAAGTGTTAGCTCATGTTGAAACTTATTTCTGTCTGCCTAAGGGCTGTAACATGATTGGCAAATCCTAGGGTTGAACATGTATGACTTAAACTCTTGCTGGTCTTCGTATTTTGTATGACTAGCTTCATGATCATCTGAATATGTAATATTTGGGACGTCTTACTTTGTATGTCTGGTGATTTAACATCTTGTACAATTATTTGTTTGCTTGAGATTGAGACACTAGGCTTGTTCTTAACCATAAGAGACTGTTGGCTTGTAGATAAACCCTCATGCATCTAGACAGCCGTGACCGTATTACGAGGTGGGTTGCACTTCAATATATATAGCTGGCTGTGTCTATCCCCCGCTTTTCAGTATTCTGGTTCTGGGGCGTGACAGTTTTGATTCATGATGAGTCTGAAACTCAAGTTGGAAGTTGGGTCTAGAATTACGGTAAATGGTCAAATGGTCAAATGGTCTAAATTGATCCAAAATTCTACGAATTCAAAAGAATGCTAGATAACAAGTTTGGATGGGACATGATGTATCAAACTGAAGGTGGACTTGTCTACTTCAAAATTCATAAAAGACGTTTTGGAAGATTGGCATTCCTTGTGCCCAAAAAATCAAAGCTACGAAAAAATACAACTATAGTCATAATTAAAAATAAAACATATATCTAATAATTAAAAATCATATAAAATAAATAAAAATAGTTTCCAAAAAATTAGGGTGCTTCCAATCTACCCACCTTAAAAGAATTTTGTCCTCAAAATTTAAATAAGGCTCACTAACATAAATAGGAATAGTTCAAAGGGGTACACTATGTCACTACGGTCTCTCAAAGCAAGCAAGTAACGATCAATCTTAAACAATTTTCCTATGGAACGTTTTTATCATAAAACTATAAATGGTTTTCTCTAGTCTCTCCTCTTGGTGCTGGCGATCTTGCAATGATCATGTTGAAGGCTTGTCCTTCTTGACCTTCAAGCCAATGACTTAATTACTAGTCACTTAACCGCTATATCATCGGTCCTCTTTAACTTTTGAAACTACTGACTAGTTTTCTCAAAGGTCTCATCATATATTTTTATTCAAACATTGAATCTAAAATCAAATAGTAATAATAAACTTCAACCATCTAATCCTCGAAAATCGAATCCATCGATATTCCTTAAAATTTTAGAAATTTAAATGCAAGTTTGCTTTTTCCTTATCTCCTTAAGATTTCAGTAATCCATAATTATTCAATAGATCATAGTCCAAATTTTGAGTTTCCAAATTTCTTAACCTTCAAAAAAAATCTTTTAAAAAAAATTAAGTCGATTTTTCGTCCCTTAAACTCAAAATTTAACAAATCGACTACTTGTATATTTCTTAAATCAAACATATAGATATATTCCAAATCTTCAAGGCCATTTTCTCCTTAAGTCAAATATCTATCATCAAAACTTCCTTTTATTGTTTACATTAACTGAATAACCATAAATATTCTTCTCAAAATTTATGAAGTCAATTGCACTAACTTATCTCAATATTATTTTACTTGACTACCTTTTATCAATCATTATCTAAGTGATGTACCTCTAAAATATAAAATTGACTTTCTAATTTCACTTTTAACAAAACTTTTACCTACCTTAAAATTTTTCTATAAAACAAGATTATACCTTATATAAATCTTCTCAAACTTTGAACTAAATCCAATCTCCTCACTCTCAATTTTGTAAATTCATAAAAACTTCTTTATTCATTTCAATCATCAATTCATCATCAATAAATCACATTGTTTCTTGAGGACGTCTACCCACCTTTAGTCACATTATCCCATCAAACACATGTTGTCCTAAAATTTTATAACCGTTGCACACTAGTTGCAAAAATTAATACCACTAGATACATATGGCATATGGCATTTTTAATCCCATCTTGTCTATAAAGCAACCAAAATTCAATAAACAACTAATTTACACTTGTAACCTAAGAATTTTTTATTCTTTCTATAAAGCACTATAATTCATCTCTCCGAAATTGGAAGGAACAAGAAGCAATGGCACAAAAAAGCAAAGGGAGAATTATCAAAAGCAAATACGAATTTCAAGGACGGTAGAGAAATTTCTGAAAGAATTGTTAAGGCAGTTGTGGATTGAGAATCCTAAGGATTTAATCATATTTACAGGCCCACTTGGTACAGTAACGAAATCGAAATGGCTAACTTAGCTGTATGGGCCACCAAAAAATATGATATGCGCAGTCCCAAAATACATAGGACTATGAGATCGTATACATGCCATCTACGTATCGAGAGGACCCCAGCCCGGCTCGAGTACCTATAAGATGTCTTGTTATTCTAAATCAACTATATCTCAATCTACTAAATATTAGTAACAATGATGAATCAATTGTACTAAGGTTGATCAGACCGTAGTACACTGATTCTAGAATAGATAAATGTAATAGAGTGGATCTCCAATAATATATGTATCATGAACAAGCTAGAAAAAAGATGAAGCTTGTAAAAGACTAGGCTATAATAACAACGTGAGTCAAATATTGGACAAAATATAAATAAGGAAGAGTTTGATTATAGCATCAACTAAATACACCTGAAGTTTTGGTGAAGCAACCATCATCCATCAATGTATACCTTGAAAACTTTATCTAATATCTGGAGAAATTACCAATTCCTCAGGGGACTAGCAAGACACATAATATACAAGCCTACTTTGACATTAATAACATGCAAGGAAAGACAGAAAATAGTAAATGACATGCCATCGAGAATCGTGCTAATAGACGTGACTACAAATAAATTGAGGTAAACCGTAGCCCAATGGTTGCTAACGTCCCAATAGATTACAGCCCGGTGGTTGCTAACAACCTATAGTAAGTCTCTATCGCAGCCCGGTCGTTGCTAACGATTGAGAATGGTCAAGTATAGTCAACGTCTATAACAATGTCCTCGTCTAAAACTACGAGTCAATCAAGTCAAGTCAAATATTTCAAGTCCAAGTCAAGTCCAGGTTAATCATGTCAAGGGAACATGGCATAGGCTAAGCAATTCTATCACTAGACACACATATGAACAAGATAAGTAAATAGGACAAGTAATATGGAAATGGGAACAATCTACGTGCACGTAAAACTAGAAAATAATGACGACATGAATCAAGAGAAATATGTAATCAAGTAAGACATAAAAGAAACAATAATATAGAAATGCATGTAGATATTATAATGTTCGACAAGGTGTACTTGCCTGGAGGTTGTATGATAACTAGACAACAAGTCACGACCAAATCGTCAAATCAATAGGAACACCAAAAGATTCTTCCGCAAACATCATCGAATGATGAAACAGACATCGCCATCAGTCTCAAAATACGAAATAGCTAAGTTTGGCTACCTACAAGTCCAATTCTGGACACAAGAGCAAAATGATAATTTTGGGTCAAAACGGTATCCGTCGTTGGATTCGGTTTATACCAAAAAATGTGCCAAGACAAAGGTTGTCCAAATTTGAAAAATTATATGTCAATCTTGGCTAGAAAAATGCCACGAGTCCAAAGGTGGTGTCAGATTTTGAATCCGATGTCTCGGGTTCAAAATTATAATTTTATATGTTGGAAATTACGATTTCATGCCAACTTTGGCGTCGATTTCAACCAACCAAACGACCTCCAATGAACTAAAAATTTTATGTCATAAATGTGGTTATACCTGATATACAACGGAGTTGGTGGTTTTTCAAATGGAGCTTCGACGAGACAGAAATAAATCTACGAAGTTGGCTCCACGAAACTGTCCAAAATAAATGTGATTAAACAACCAACTTGGTGGCCGATTTTGATTTATCAAACGATCTAATTAACAGTTCAAATTTAAGGAGAGCGAAGTGGTATATATCGAGATTGTGATGGAAGAATTGGATCGAAGATTCAACAGATGGATTGTCCAAAAAATGCATCCAAAGTTGCTGCGTCGAAACTTAATTTTGACTTTGAACCTTCGTGCGTGCGTTACGACGGAATCTCATGCAAAATGCACGAATCGTCTATGTCGTGTGACAGGGACGATGTGGCCATATCAAGGGTGGTTAGGATGGTGTCGTAGGACACGGGTGGCCGGAGTTACGCAGCCGTGCGACGGTGGTTACGACGAGACTGCCGGCGCTGTGGTGCTGCCATTTCTGTTGTTGTCGAACCTGTGCGCGGCTGCTGTCACCACAGTGGCCCAGGCGACGGGGCAAGGTTGCGTCGGTTGCTAGTCGCCTGGAGGTCGATTGGCCCGGCCAGGAGCGGTGGTGGCCCACTCTCGCGGCCACTGCTTCTGCAACCGCGGCTGCACTGTCGCTGTGTATGTGCCAATTTGTGGTACTAGCCGTACGTGCGATGGCCTGGCGGTACAGCGACCGCTTGGTGGTAGCCGACCACGAGTGGCGCGCCTGGCGCATGTCGATGCAGTTGGCGTCGCTGTTGTTGCAGTTACGGAGGAGAAGTTAGGTTTAAGGTTAGGGATAGGTTTTAGGATTTAATTAGGTTTTGGGTTTTGGGTTAATATATTTATGTATAGGTATATATATAAATATGATATATAATATATATAGGATTTATTATCATAGTATCAATATATCTATACTCTATAGATGGTAAATACAATCTGCAAACAAAATATTTAAATATTTACCATATATAATGTACATTGTATATACATATTATTTATATATAAATAAAAATATATTTAATGAAAGTAAAAAATGAAATAATTTAGGGAAGTATTGATATATGCATAATTTAAAATAAAACATAGTAACTTAGGGTGAGGGTTTACAGGCATGACATGCGTATTAGGGTTGTTGGAAAAGAAACGCGGAAACCTTTTCCCAAACTAGAGAGTACCTACGAGAGAACCGAGCAATACTACGCACGAACCAAAACACCAAAACTAACCACGCAGACACAGAGAATTTTTAACGTAGAAAACTCTTGCGGAAAAAAACTATGGGACGATTGGAGACCAATCCTGAGAAGCCTTCACTAATGAAATAAATGAGTACACCCTCTAGAAACTTCTTCCGATCCAAATCGGATCCCCCCAACACTTAGAAGCAAGAATAATGATTACAAGGCTACGAAGAATAAAGACGACGAGTAGATGTTATCCGAACACGATCCTCCTTCGAAAATGGCCTTCAATCCTCCTTCTTCTCTCCCAAAGTTGTAATGGCACACTTGCCACTTCTCTCTTTCTCTTGTGTGTGTTTCGTATAAGATTAGGGTTAGGAAACACCATATGAAAACACCCTAATCCTGCAACAAAACTTAGACTGTAGGATACGATCCAACGGTGATCAATCACCCTGAAAAATACTTCAGCCCCGACGACACAGAGTTCGGCCAGAACTCTGTGTTTGGCAACCAGCAATGTTCTGGAACAAGGGGAAAAAGTTCGGCCAGAACTCTTTTCTAGGGCAGAGTTCAGCTCGAACTTTGCCCCCATCCTTCCAGCAGCTCCTCTGGTCAGCTCCCGAGTATCTCTATCATCTCCGACTGGCCTCGTCACCTTCCCGAGCTTCTCCGACACACAGACGTCGCTCGTCGCACTCCGGGGTCTTCTCAACATAGGTTGAGAACCTCACCCACTCCAAAAAATCTCTCCCTTCACACTAGGTAGAGGAGGTCGTCATCCCGACAATCCGCCTGCAGTACTCAAACTTTTCCCTGGTAGAACCTTCGTGAGCATGTCCGTTCTATTGTCATCAGTATGAACCTTCTCAAGCGACACATCCTTATTCTCAATCATATCCCGTATCCAATGATACTGAGTCTCGATGTGCTTGGACCGACTATAAAATGTCTGGTTCTTTATAAAGTGAATAGCACTCTGACTATCGCAAAGCAAAGTAAACTGCTCTTGCTTCAGCCCCATTTCTTGTAACAGCTTTTTCATCCACAGCAACTCCTTGTAAGCCTCTGTCGCCGTAATGTACTCTGCCTCTGTCGTCGACTGTGTAACACACTTTTACAATCGCGACTGCCACGATACCGCTCCTCTAGAAAATATCATCACATAGCCCAAAGTTGATCGCTTCGTGACTACATCTTCATCCATATCAGCGTCGGTATATCCGACCAGCTTCGGCTCATCACCACCAAAAGAAAGTCTCCAATCGACAGTGCTCTGAAGGTATCGTAGAATCCACTTGATCGCACTCCAATGTACCCTTCCAGGATTTGAAAGATACCTGCTAGCCGTGCCAACTGCATGAACGATGTCTGGCCTCGTACACACCATAGCATACATAAGGCTTCCCACATCTGAGGCATATAGAACCCGCTCTATATCTTCTTTTTCGTCCTCGGTAGATGGACACTGCTCTTCAGTGAACTTAAAGTGAGTCGCAAGGGGGCAACTCACTTTCTTCGACCCTTCCATCCTGAAACGCTGAAGTACCCGGTGAATGTACTTCTTTTGGGACAAATGTAGCAGCTTGGACTCTCTCTCGGCTAATCTCCATCCCAAGAATAGTCTTTACTGCGCCCAAATCCTTCATAGAGAAGGTCACGCCCAGTTGGCGCTTCAACTCTGCTATCCTAGTGGCATTCCGACTCACAAATAGCATATCATCAACATCGAGCAATAAGATGATAAAATTATCCTCGACAAAATACCTCACAAATACACAGTGATCCGACGTTGTTCGTGCATAACCATGCTCTCCCATAAACGACTCGAACTTCCTATACCATTGTCTTGGAGCCTGCTTCAGACCATACAAGCTCTTCCTCAACCGGCATACCAAATTTGACTTGCCCTTCTCACAGAATCCCTCTGGCTGCTCCATGTATAACTCCTCCTTAAGATCACCATGGAGAAATACCGTCTTCACGTCCATCTGCTCTACCTCCAAGTCGAGACTGGCT
This sequence comes from Iris pallida, assembly GCA_029216955.1. Classification (NCBI taxonomy): domain Eukaryota; kingdom Viridiplantae; phylum Streptophyta; class Magnoliopsida; order Asparagales; family Iridaceae; genus Iris; species Iris pallida. The sequence continues at coordinate 49,158 of JANAVB010021309.1, forward strand.
GCCAATGCTAGCACCACCGAAATAGATGAATGCTTGACGACAGGTAAAAAGATCTCATCATAATCTACGCCTTTCTGTTGACCGTAGCCTTTAACTACCAGCCTCATTTTGTATCGAGGGCGAGTATCATCATCCGTCTTCTTCACTCTAAACACCCATCGATTCTTCAAAGCCTTCTTGCCCTTTGGCAACCGCACCAGCTCATAAGTGGAATTGGCATGTAAGGAACTCATCTCCTCGTGCATAGCCTACATCCACTCCTGCCTTTGTTCGTCTTCCATAGCCTCTGTAAAACTTTTGGGCTCTCCTTCGTCAGTCAATAGCATATACTCAATCGGTGAGTATCTAGTAGATGGTCGATGATCTCTGTCGCTCCTTCTCAATGGAGCCACTTGTGCTGGCTGTATACCGACAGCCTCCTCCCCTTCAGGAACTGTCTCCCCGACATGCTCATCCCCCTGAGGGATACCCTGACCACCATCAGCAGGCTGATGATCAAGGTTGGGAGCAACTCCATGTACTGGCTCCCCCATAACTTGATCCTCTGCGATGTCCTCTGAAAACTATTTGAAGCAAAATAACTCTAACTCAGGCAATTCCTCAGCCTCAGAAGGTGTCTCGAAATCCTAAGTGTTGTTCATGGTCTGATCCTCGATGAATATTACGTCCTTGCTTCTGTAGAGCTTTCTTTCCACTGGGTCGTAGAGTCTATAGCCAAACTCATTCCGACCGTAGCCGACAAAGACGCATCGTCTCGTCTTCGACTCAAATTTGGACCTCTCGTCCTTCGGTACATGTACGAAGGCCTTATAGCCAAACACTCGCAGGTGATTGTATGACGGCTCTTTGTCGTACCATACTTTGTCAGGCACATCACCCTGTAAAGGAGCACTAGGAGAAGAATTAATAACATAAGCAGCTGTGAGAAGAGCCTCACCCCAATAACTGCCTGGCAAGTTTGCTTCTGACAGCAAACACCGCACCCTCTCCATTAGTGTCCTGTTCTTGCACTCCGCTACACCATTGAGCTGAGGTGTCTTGGACGGAGTCTTCTGGTGTCGTATCCCCTGCTCTCTGCAATAAGCATCAAAGGGACCAATGTATTCGCCACCGTTGTCGGACCGAACACACAATAACTTCTTGCCCGTCTCTCTTTCAACAGAGGCCTGAAACTCTTTGAAAGTAGGCAGCATCTGATCCTTGGTCTTTAAGGCATAGACCCAAACCTTCCTGGAATAGTCATCAATAAAAGTTACAAAGTAAGAAGCACAACCAATAGATTTTACCTTCATAGGACCGCAGACATCCGAGTGAATTAACTCGAGCAACGCTGGCTTCCTTGAACTTGGATGACTTTGAAAAGACACCCTATTTTTCTTTCCAGCTAAGAAGTGTGTGCACTTCTCCAACTTTGTAGACTTGAGCCCTGGAATAACCTTTCTGTTCACCAAGTAGCTCATCCCTTCTCGCTAATATGGCCAAGCCGCCTGTGCCATAACTCGGTAGACGCATCACTGATGGTGTTCACCTTCTGTGTCCCCTGTGCGTTCCCTTCCATATAGTAGAGACCGGACTTCTTGCTTCCTCTGGCAATCACAATCGAACCTCTGGAAAGCTTCCACTGACTATTTCCGAAGAGACCGAAGAATCCCTCGTCATCCAACCTTCCAACCGACACCAGGTTGAAATGGATATCAGGGACATGACGAACATCTTTGAGAACAAGAACTGCACTCGTCTTCGTTCTCAAATACACATCTCCAATGGCAACCACCTTCGACACATCTCCATTACCCATCTTCAATACTCCACAGTCGTCTGTCGTGTAAGTGGCAAATAGTGCCCTGTTGTGAGATACATGCGCTGAAGTCCCTGATTCTACCAGCCAAGAATTTTCATCGCAGGCGAGGTTTGTGATAATAAGGTTTGTGATAACCTCATCACCTACGATGATCACATTGCCTCCGTGTATCGAAGCTGCCACTGTAGTGTTCTCATCTTGCTTCCCCTTGTCGCCCTTCTTCTCTCTTCCAAGCGAAGTAGTTCCGCTTGATGTGGCCCTTCTTGCACAGAGGTAAGACTCTGAGTCCTCGTACCGACCCTTAGATTTGCCCCTGCTCTTGTCTCTGCCACCACCTGGACCCCTGCTTTTGCCCTTTCTGCGACTCTCTGAAGCTAGTACCTCTGAGTGGTGGGATGCGGATGAAGTGCCCTAAAAATGTCTCTGCATCTCTTCATTCAGCACCCCGCTCTTGGCAAACTCCAGATTGACCACGCCCTCTGGAGCAGAAGCAATCATAGATACTCGTACGGTCTCCCACGAGTCTAGCAATGTACACAACAGCCATAGTCCCTGAACCTCGTCATCGAACTTGACTCACATTGAAGATAGCTGGTCAACCACGCCCTGGAAATCACTCAAGTGATCCGTAATAGATGCCCCATCTTTGTACTGTAGACCCATCATCGTCCGGATTAGGAACAACTTGTTTACTCCGGTCTTCTTCGCGTATAAAGATTCCAGCGTATCCCAAAACGTCTTCGCGTGCTCAATATTGGCAACGTGGTTGTACAGGTTCTCGTCAACGAACTGCCTGATATATCTGTACATCTGTATATGCACGAATTTTTAGTCCTCCTCGAATTTATCAACTGGTCACTCGGAAGCAAATATGGGCAGATGCAGTTTCTTGACAAACAGCAAATCTTTCATCTTGCTCTACCAATAATGATAGTTGGTGCCATTCAGGTTCACCATGCGCACCAGTTTCGCGTCCATCTCTCCTCTCTAGTTTTTCTGATACCCTTCTGAATTCCAGAACCTGGCTCTGATACCACTTTATTGGGAAAGAAATACAGAAACCTTTTCCCAAACTAGAGAGTACCTGCAAGAGAATCGAGCAATACTACGCACCAACCAAAACACCAAAATAAACCACGCAGACACAGAGAATTTTTGACGTGGAAAACCCTTACGGGAAAAAACTACGGGACGATCGGAGTCCAACCCTGTGAAGCCTTCACTAATGAAATAAAGGAGTACACCCTCTACAAACTTCTCTCAATCCAAATAGGATCCCCGCAACACTTAGAAGCAAGAATAATGATTACAAGGCTTAATGATTACAAGGCTACGAAGAACAAAGACGACGAGTAGATATTCCCCGAACATAATCCTTTTTCGAAATGGCCTTCAATCCTCCTTCTCTCCCAAAGTTGCAATGGCACTCTTTCCACTTCTCTCTCTTGTGCGTGTTTCATATAAGATTAGGGTTAGGAAACACCATATGAAAATACTCTAATCCCGCAACAAATCTTGGACCGCCGGATACGATCCAACGGTGATCAATTACCCTGAAAAACACTTCAGCCCCGACGACACAGAGTTCGGCCAGAACTGTCCTGGGGCAGAGTTCGGCCCGAACTCTGCCCCCTCCTTCCAGCAGCTCCTCTGGTCAGCTCCCGAGTATCTCTGTCATCTCCGACTGGCCTCGTCACCTCCCCGAGCTTCTCTGACACACAGACGACGCTCGTCGCACTCCGGGGTCTTCTCCACATAGGTTGGGAACCCCACCCACTCCAACAAGGGTTGGATTTGATAGCCCACTCAAAAGAGATTTAATGTTAACCCAGCGTGATTTAAATTGGTTTCTAAAAATGGAAACAAAATATTTGATTGTATTTAAACCTATTTGGTTGTACAAAATCTTATAAAATAAAGTCAAAATAATTTTACTAGGTCATGGCAGCCTAACATAGGCTCCACCTATGCTCGTTGACCTAGTTTGGAGTGGGTATGGTTTATTGAACCGAAATACTCTGAAAGTCTTTTAATTTGGGTCTTGTGTGCCATTAGAAAATAAATAGCACATGAAAACTCAATTGGGTGGCACACTAGTGAAATATGCGTAATAGGCTAAAAATGGATGAAAACTATATATTGGGTCAAATGGTTTTGATCTATGTCGAGTCCCGAACTTAAGTTGGAAGTTAGGTCTAGAATTACAATAAACGGTCAAATAGCATAAATTAACCCAAAATTGTGCGAAATCAAAAGAATGTTAGCAGACAAGTTTGGATGGGACATGATATATCAAATTGAAGGTAGACTTGTCTACTTCATAACTCGTGAAGGATGTTTCGAAAGATTGGCATTTGTTGTGCTCCAAAAATCAAAGCTATAAAAAAAGTACATCTATAGTCATAATTAAAAATAAAACATATATCTAATTATTAAAAATGATATAAAATAAATAAAAATAGTTTCCAAAAAGTCAGGATGCTTACACTTGTCTATGGTTTTGCTGATATTGCTGCTGTCTCGGAGGGTTCTGATGGGCTTTTCCTTCCGGGCAATCCTTGAAGTCGTTGCCAATGCTACCACACTTGAAGCATCCCCCTCTAGGACCTGACAATCATTAGTAACGTGCCCTATGTTGCGACACCTGTTACAGAATAGTCCTGCATCCTGATTATACCTCAGGAAGCTACCGTGGTTCGGACGCTTCGGTACCTGATATCTTTATCTAGTATTCGATCTCTTATTGTGAACATATGCACGTACACTAGCACTGGCACTGGCGCAGTCGAAGGAAAGTATGGGTCTAACTCCTTTACATGTTCAAAAGATTATTGGATAGTTTTATACTTCTGAACCACGACATGAGCTTTCAAAGTAGGCCTAAGACCCTGCTCAAATCGACGAGCCTTGGACACTCCATTGGTAATGTGACGCCCCAGAACCAGAATACTGGAGAGCGGGGGCATACATAGATAGCTACGTATAATAAGATGGAATCTACCTCACTATACGATCATGGCTGTCTAGATATATGAGGGTTTAACTACAATCCATCGGTCCCCTATGGTCAATAACAAGCCTAAATGTTTCAATCTCAAGCAAGCAAGTAAAGTTACAAGATGTAAGATCACCAAATATACAATAGTAAGACGTCCCAAACATTACATATTCAGTTGATCATGAAGCTAGTCGTTACAAAATGTGAGGACTAGCAAGACTTTAGTCATACATGATCAACCCTAGGACCTGTCGATCATGTTACAGCCCGTAGGCAGACAGTAATAAGGTATGCAATACGAGCTAACAGGTGCTCGCCGGCTAAACGCCTCAAAATAAGAATTTTACAATAGAGTGAGAGAGCCAAAATAAACCCACTCGTTGCCCTGGTTACGCCTGGTGGTCACCATTGGGTAGGAAGGTCGGTAGATCGTCTAGAGCTACTCCGAAATCTGGCCATACAAACCAGCTGGATCAGATCCCAGAAAGAGCAAGTGCCACAAAGGAGGCTTCACTTAAGAACTAAAACCAGCATATCAGAAATTAAAATAGTTACAAAAGAGCTTGATAATAAAAGAATAACAACAGTCATAATGGAGTACGAGGGAACCATTCAAGTAGCCAGGTCATAACCCTTAAACCAAACAAGGACCGGGGTTATAATCCTTCACCTGAATAGAACTCCGTCTCCAAATCTTGTTGATAAGGTAAAACATAACAAGCATCACATGGGGTACAATAAGACAATAAACGAAAAGAGGACTCAGAACTGCTCTGGGAGCCAGTTACAACCCTTAAACCAAACAAGGACCCGGGTTGTAACCCTTCACCTGAACAGAACTTAGCCTCTGATCTTTATTGTTAAAAGTGATAATCATGCGATAAAGCCTGCAATAATCGAGCACTGAAACTATATCATACAATCGCTTCCGGCCAATCAGTGACTACGACTTTCTATATTAGCTAACTAGGGTTATCACAAGCCTTAGTTACTAGCAATATGCAGTGAGATGTTCCTCCAGCCACAAGCCCTGCAGCTAATCCAGGTTATCCAGGCGACTTGGATTCATTAAGCGGTGCCTCATTCTTTTTTATATATCAGTGAATCTAGACTTGTGCCCTACTCATCGGCAGGCTGCAAGTCCAACAATGGTGGCCGGGATAACAGGATCGCCTGTAACTGGAGAAATCTCTTATGACTACTAAATTATTCTAGTTATTAGCCTTAGCCATTTACAGTAGGTACCCCTGACCGTGGTACTCAGGGATCCCTGTCCTAGACATGATGCAAACATTACCAGTTCAATTGTACAAACACAATCATTTACGGTGTCCAGGTCATTCAATCTTATCATGACATGCTAGCCGTCGCAACATCCTTCGGGATATATATTATGTCATGTTCACTGTCAGAAGTGCGCCACGTCGGGCCACTATCATGTAATGTCATTTGTCAAAATTGCTCCATAACGGGTCACTATCGTGTCAGAGAACACACTTAAAATTAATATGGCACAAGCATACATGTAGTAATTAAATATTAGCAGGGACAAGGGCTGTGGAGGACTCATGCGGCTCAGAAAAAATTTTGCCACATGAAATTGCCATACGGCCAGCCAATAAATGTTCATGCGGCCATGCAAGCAAATCCATGCGGCCACACAATTAAGGCTAATGGCCATACGGACAAAACAAATAATTACAAATGGCCATGCGGCCAACAATAAATTACTAAGACCATGCGGCCAATTAATTAATAGTAGCCATGCAAGTCAGCCATATGCGACCATACAAATCACTTGGCCATATGCGGCCATACAAATAATCTAATGGCCTATGCGGCCATGCAAATGGCCAATGGCCTATGCGGCCATGCAATTATCTAATGGCCAATGCGGCCAACAAGCGGTTCCATACGGCCATACAAAAGTTGCATGTAAGCAATTGTATTCGGCCAAGGTAATTAACTAATGGCCATGCAACAATTGGCCATATGCGGCCAGCCAAATAAATAGCCATATGCGGCCAGCCAACAATTGGCCATATGCGGCCAGAGCTAATGGCAATGCATGCGGCCATGCAATAATGCTTATGCGGCCATGCAATAATGGACAATGCAAGCAATTGCATACAAGGCTAAGCAAACGCTTATGCGGCCAGCTAATGGTATTAGCATGCAAGCAATTGCATGCAAATGCATGCACTTAATTAGAATGGCCATGCGGTCCAATGCATACAAGCAATTGCTAATGCATGCAAATGCTAACGCAATGCAACTAATTAAATACAAGCTCATGCAAGCAACTAATTAAATGCAAGCTTATGCAAGCAACTAATTAAATGCAAGTTGGGCAATGGAAAGACATGCAATTAATTAATTAAATGCAAGATGGTGCAATACAAAGGCATACAATTAATTAATTAAATGGCCATGCGGACTAAAAATACAAACTGGGGCATATGCGGCCAACCATACATTTGAGCCTATGCGGCCAACCATGCATGTGAGCCTATACAGCCAATAATAAATGAAATGGCAAACAAAAGCTTGCAAATGCTCATGGCCAAGCTAAAGGGGTTTGTATGCGGCCATGCAACAATTAATGGCTTCCACAGAAAATATGTCTATAGAAAATACCATGGCCTTCATGCTCCATCAAACAACAATAGGAACTCAAATCCAGACTCCCGTAGGTCAAATTTGGACAAAATAGAATTCTCTACATCATGGAACCATCAAATAACAAAAAATATGCAGGTTTGATAGATCAAAACTCATGAAAAATCGAAAATACCACAAAAATATATCTACAAGAAATTAACTACGGAAATAAAAAATGCTAAGTACTAAAGTGGGTTAGAAACACATAGGAAAGACAGTGGAACCATAAAAATGGAATTCCTCCATGAAGCAAGATGCACTTGCCTAAACCTTCCTGGTAGGTGGAGAGTAATGGTGAGGAAGAAGAAGAGTGAATGAGGAGAGAGAAAGAGTGTTGGGTTAATAAATGATGATGGGGGTGGTAGGTAGGGGTTTGGTTCACAACCGAACCAAGCCAAACAAGCCAAACCGAATCAAGCAATAAAATGCCAAATAAATCATGCGAGGAGACATGCAATACGAGTCAAAATAAGTACATATATATCAAAATACGTAATACGAACCATGGTCATTATAGGTAAATTTGGTAGTAGCATACTGAAACAGTCTAGAGAATTATGCCTCATACTGCTTCACTATCATGTTCCCATGTTCCCGCTTCTGAAACTCTAGTTCCTTTTGTCGTTGCTCAGTTGAGGAGAAATACTAAGCCATAAAAGCTTTCTTGAACATCTTCCAAGCAATCTTCGTCATTCTATTTGCTCCTGTAATGATCCTTTTTTGATATTACCACAAGTAGTATACATTAGAAACCATCAGTAGTTTCGCGCACAACACCCTCTTAGTTTTAATGATGCCCAAAATTTTAGACGATCCTCGACTTCAACTAGCCGATCCATAAAAATTGTAGCTTCTTCCGTTCCTTGAATGGTACATTGCAGATTTTCTTAAATTTTGATATGTCACGAAGCTCGCTTTCTTCGCAGACTGAGGCTCGTCCACTTCCACAATCTTACTCTCTTTTGAGGTAGCTTGGGCACCGTTGGTCATAATTTTTTAGACCAATTGCTACATGGCATCTAACTGCTTTTGCTATGCCTTAAACTGCTTAACATTCTATCTGTGTAGCGCTTCCATCATACCAACATCCTTTCCATTGGGTTGGTTGAGGCTACCACCCTAGAACTACTCGTATTATTTGTGTTGCTCGTTTTTGCCATCCCTCCAATACAGAGAAATTATCGTTAATCTTATAAAATATTTATGGACTTGTTGTAGGAACATCTCATTTCTGGACATTAAAATTAAGGCTTTCAAAATCAATAAAACTTGTGTCTTTTTTAAAGTTTAAAACAAAAAATTCCCAAGGAAGTAAAACTGTGCTCTGATACCATTATGTCATGCCCCGATATCTTAAAATCGAAAGGTAACCACTGGGCACGACGTAGTACAAGTCTAGATTACAATTATAAAGGCGTGCTCGTGCTCATTTCTATAAAAGAGATATTTTTGCATAGAATTTACAGCGAATCATAGAGAAATTGAATAACACAGATATGAACAGAAATAAATTCTTTTAGCTTTGCAGCAGAAAACATAAGGCTCTCAAACAGCTAAGTAGAAATGCCAACATGGCTTACAATTTGTAGAAATATTGAAATGAGATACAACCGTTCCATACATCATATTCCTTATTAAAAATGACAATAAATCACCTTCAGAGAATGCCTTCTTCTTCAAGTGGAAGCTCCAAAGAAGTGTGGAGCTTTTAAAAAGTCGGACAATAAGCTTTCAGCAACCTTGATTGTTCAACAGGTTCTTGGCACCTGTGGAGACGAGGGTCAGTATATTGCTATATACTAGTGAGCGACATAACCAATCTCACCATAAATCAACAGTAGTAAAATATATTAAATTAATAATATTAATTTATGATCTTGCTATCTTGCCTTAGGGTTCGTTAATAATTAATATGATAGAAAACATAAGCAATTCATAAATGTTCACCAATTCAATGAATCCACGATCGATATCCTTTCGTATACATGTATGAGTAATACTTACTTGCATGTATAAGATATTATTAGCTTGTCTATATCAAGGTTATTGACTACACACCATATTGGACTTCGTGGTTTGTAATGACCATGGTTCGTATTACGTATTTTGGAATACGTGTATGTATTTTGACTCGTATTGTATGTCTCCTTGCATGATTTATTTGGCATTTTATTGCTTGATTCGGTTCGACTTGATTGGCTTGGTTCGGTTTATGAACCAAACCCCTACCTACTACCACCATCATCATTTATTAACCCAACACTCTTTCTCTCTCCTCATTCACTCTTCTTCTTCTCCCACCATTACTCTCCACCTACCAGGAACGTTTAGGCAAGTGCATCTTGCTTTATGGAGGAACCTCATTTTTATTGTTCTACTGTTTTCTACATGTGTTTCTAACCCACTTTAGTACTTAGCATTTTTTATTTCCATGGTTAATTTTTTGTAGATCTAGCTTTGTGGTATTTTTTATTTTCATGAGTTTTGATCTATCAAACCAGCATATTTTTGCTATTTGATGGTTCCATGCTGTAGAGAATTCTATTTTACTCAAATTTGACCTACGGGAGTTTGGATTTGGGTTCCTATTATTGTTTGGTGGAGCATGGGGGCCATGATATTTTCCATGGACATGTCCTCTGTGAAAGCCATTAATTGCACTTTTGGCCGCATGTAACATTGAATTTCTTTGGCCGTATGGGCCATTAGCTGAATTGCTTTGGCCGCATATAGCCAAGTGACTTTGCTTGGCCGCATGCAATTTGCTTGGCCGTATGGATTTGCTAGCTTTGGCCACATGGAATTATTGCTTGAGCCGCATATACATTAGTTGCTTGCTTGAGCCGCATGGCCATATGCATTAATTGCTTGCATGCAGCTTGCTTGAGCCGCATATGCATTAGTTGGCCGTATAGCCCTTTAATTAAGTTGCTTGCATTAATTAAATTGACTTGCATGCATGGCCATTTACTTAAATTGTTTGCATGCATTGCTTGCATGTTTATTAGCATTAAATTAATTGCATGCATTTGCATGCAACCTGTTTTGGCCGCATGGCATTTAAATTAAATTGCTTGCATTATTTGCATGCAACTTGCATGGCCGCATATTAGCTATTATTTGCTGGCCGCATATGGCCTAGTATTTGCTGGCCACATATGGCCTATTATTTGCCTGGCCGTATAGGCCATTAGCTGGCTGCATGGCTACTATTAATTAATTGTAGCCGCATGGCCTTAATATAATATTTGTGGCCGCATGGCCTTAGCATTAATTATAGCCACATGCACAATTAATTGTAGCCGTATGCACATTTATGTGCTTGGCTGTATGCAATTAATTATAGCCGCATCCATATTATGAGCTTGGTTGCATGCACATTTATGTGCTTGCCGCATAAAAAATTTTCTGAGCCGCATGAGCCCTGATTTCTTCTGCCGCATGCCCCTGTCTCCTGAGCCGCATGATTCCTCCACAGCCCTTGTCCCTGCTAATATTTAATTACTAAATGTATGATTGTGCCATATTAATTTTAAATATGTTCTCTGACACGATGGTGACCCGTTGTGGTGCACTTTTGATAAATGATATGACATGATAGTGGCCCTACGTGGCGCACTCCTGACAGTGAACATGATATGACATATATTTCGAAGGCTGCTGGCATGTCATGACAAGATTGAATGACCTGGACACCGTCGATAATTGTGTTCATACAATTGAACCGGTAATGTTTGCATCATGTCTAGGACAGGGATCCTTGAGTACCATGGTCAGGGGTACCTACTGAATACAACTAAGGCTAATAACTAGAATAATCCAGTAGTCATGAAGAGATTTCCCTAGCTACAGGCAATCCCGTTATCTGGGCACCCCACTTGGGATCTGTATCCTGCCGTCAAGTAGGGCATATTTCCAGCACACTGTCATGTGTTGCACCCTCCAAGCTACTTAAGGGTACATGCATTTCCTGGACGATGTACCCACATGAACTCAACCCCTAATTGCGTCCGGATAGCCTGGATGGTCTGTAGGGCTTGTGGCTGTTGGAATAATCTCACTGCATCTTGCTAGTAACTAGGCATGTGATAACCCTAGTTAGTTAAAGTATCAAGCCGTACTTATTGCTTGGCCGTGAATGATTGGATGGAGTCTAATCCTGTCTAGTCCTGTCCTGAGCCTGTACAAGATTTTTATATGATCTAATTTCTTATATTTATTTTGCCGATAAATGGTGGAGAAACCAAGTTTCGTTCAGATGAAGGGCTACAACCCCGGTCCTTGTTTGGTTTACGGGTTGTAACCTGGTTATTTGAATAGTCCCATGGTTATCTCATCGTATATCATCCTAATTTTTGTATGTCCAGTTCTTATTATTTATTTATATTCTTGTGCTAATTGCTGGTTTTAGTTCTTAAGTGAAGCCTCCTTTGTGGCACTTGCTCTTTCTGGGATCTGATCCAGCTAGTTTTGTATGGCCAGATTTCATAGCAGCTCCAGAGGATCTACCGACTTCTCAGCCCGATGGTGACCACCAGGCATAACCAGGGCAACTAGTAGGTTTATTTTTGGCTCTCACACTCTATTGTAAAATTTTTATTTTGAGGCATTTAGCCGGCGAGCATCTGTTAGCTCGTATTGCATACCTTATTACTGTCTGCCCACGGGCTGTAACATGATTGACAGATCCTAGGGTTGATCATGTATGACTAAACTCTTGCTAGTCCTCACATTTTGTAGCGACTAGCTTCATGATCAGCTGAATATGTAATGTTTGGGACGCCTTACTATTGTATATTTGGTGATCTTACATTTTGTAACTTTTATTGCTTGCTTGAGATTGAGACATTTAGGCCTGTTATTGACCATAGGAGACTGATGGATTGTAGTTAAACCCTCATTTATCTAGACAGTCGTGACCGTATAGTGAGGTGGAATCTATTTCATTATACGTAGCTGGCTATGTATGCCCTCGCTCTCCAGTATTCTAGTTCTGGGGCGTCACATGGTTTAAGTGGTGGCCCATGTAGGTCTTGTAAATCAAGATATGTGAGGGTTTACCGAATAGATGTCTCAATCAGCATTCGCCCTTGATCTCTGCCCGTATCTTCTAATCCCTGAGATTCTCGACCTGATCACATGCTTGTATCATTGATCTGTCTTGGTCCTTCCTTATTGTTCCCTTTGTCATTTTCTTCAGCGGCATTGTTCCTGGTCCTACCGATCGGCAAGGGGAAGCACCTCCCGTAGACCAGCAGCAACAAGAGGATCAAGCCTAACACTTAGGAGCAGTTTCCCGGGTCATGCCTTCCGGAGATCCAGAACCCCCGGTGCAGCCAGCCCAGCCCGCAAGGCGGGATGATGGAGCCTTGGTTGGACTTATCAGGGAGTTGCTTGCATCGCAGGATCGTCGAGGAGATGCCTTGCATCAGGCAGTGGCAGATACTCTGGGCAGAGGTGGACATCATGGAAACAGTGTAGCAAACAGTTTTAAGCACCTGAACCCTCCATTCTCCGATGGCAGTGAGGAAGCTATCGCTGCTGATGTAGGATGTGGAAAATTATGACACGCTGTCATTTTCATCCATACGCTTAAAGACAGATGTCAGTTGAAGCCATACGCTCAAACAGAAGTCATACACTCAAGGTTGTACGCTCATTCAAAAGCCATACGCTCAGTAAATATTTTATTATTTACTGAAGTGACAGCACAGCATATGTTTAAATGAGGAATGAATCTGACACTTCATCTTTCGTGCAAAGACAGCTGTCACGAGAAAAGTAACCGTCGTATAGGTTTTCGAAGAGTCGGTTTTGTCTTTTACGAGGACAACTCAGCAGCCTTCATAAATACAAAAGCCATCATTACTGTCAGTTTTGACAGTCTGTCAGCCGTCAAATCCGCAGTCACGACGCTCGAGAAGATTTTGTCAGTTATGGGAAGATATGGTGTACCAAAGAAGATTGATGATAGCCACGTGGCCACTTCTCCAGTGAGCGTATCGACCTCACATGACTCCTTCTTCACCCAGCCAAGTGAGCGTATGGACCTCACATGATTCCTTGCCCATAAAGTGAGCGTATGGATTTCCTATGGCACTACGCTGTCCAAATCAGCGTATGACTCCTCTTCAAAAGCTAGTGTATGACTCTACAGCAGTTGTATCCAGGATGATTTTTAACGTACAGTCAACACACGTCCTCACGTGTCCTGTACTCAGTTACCCATTTATTCAGAAGTTATGCAATGTGGCCTTCATGCCATCAATCTCTCCTGAATGTGCTCCACTACTCTCAACCGCACGCCAACGTGTCTTCGTCAGAATTTGCCACGCGTCCCTGCAGTTTTGCATACGTCAAGTAACTACCTGAGCGTATGGTTCAGGACAGTTATCCAGAACTCTATAAAAGAGAGTTTCTTCACCTTCATGAGGACAGGTCATTTTTCAGAGAGAACAGAGAGATTGCCCAGTTGCTGTCCAAGTTCTTCGAAGTTCGAGTTTTCTTCATCGCATCGTCCAAGGGATAAAGTAATCGTCTTCTAGATTAGATTCCTACAGTTGTAATTTTCTCAGATACAAAATAAATAAAGTGAATTTATTTATGGAAAACAAATTGGCGACTCTGCTGGGGAAAGCTGTCTCCTCCAACGAGATAGCAACAACTCAATGCGATACTTCGTCGATCGGCTCGACGAAGAAGACGATGGTCGTACAATTCGACCAATCTGCTTACGAAGAAATGCTCAAGGCGAAGGAGGGCCGAACTGCTTCCTCCGCTCTTCCTGCTGCCAAGAAGACGGGACGCTCTGTCTATGTCCCCAAGTCTTCTTCGACAGCCCGAGATGTTCCTGTCACTTCTCACGTTGACAAGAACACATCTTCAACTTCAACAAAGCACACTTCTGCTTCCCTGAACACAGCAACAATGGTTTCCCCTAGTCACGCTGACAAAATTGGTTCTTTAACCAAGTCAGTGTGTCCAAGGAAAACCATCTCTGGACATGTCAAAGTCCCTTCTCCTTCTGCTCTTACGACAGCAGTCGGCTCTTTAGCCATTGATGACTCTGTGCGTACAGCAGTCAGAGGGCAGCATGCGGTAAAGTCAGCGTACGCTAAGCAAAAGCCAGCGTATGCTACCAAGAAGGCAGCGTACACTGAGCAAAGACCAGCGTATGCCAACAAGAAGGCAGCGTACGCTAAGCAAAAGCCAGCATATGCTAACAAGAAGTCGGCGTATGCTGACAGATACAGTCCTTTGACTGATTCTCAAAATCAGACTGGGGGTTCTCTTTCACAGAACCTACAAATGATTCCCCCACAACTTGCGCATCTTGTGCCAACCAAGGAGAAAGGCTCTTTAGTCGATTCCTCTACTTCTGAGGTCTTTACCTCTGGAGTTAATTTGACTAGTACTTTTACTAGCTCAAACAAAGGAAAACGCCTTTTGGCTAATTCCTCTAAAGATGGATTATTACCGACTCCTAGTCGGAATAATACTCATCTCCCTTCTCTCAAAATTTCTCGATCTGAGAAAGGCAAGTTACAAGTATCCAAGACTGATACCAAAGTCATATCTCCCACGGATCTTCGTAACAAGCTTAATCAAAATCACCACAGTTATGCTTCTGGTATTAAAAAGTCTTATCAAATTGAGACAAGTGTACTAGACCCTGATGTTGAATATGCCAGGAACTATGTGGCTCAAATTAATCGGTCTCTATACACTCAAGAACCAAGAAGACAGAAGAACAAAAGACAAGTTTCTACACAGAAACTATCTTCCAGTACTTCCCAATCTATCCCTACAGATCTCCGGGAATATTTACAAAACAAACGGAGAATCGACACTCCATCTGGCTATGACATTGCCCATATTCGCCATGAAAAGCATGGTTGTGACTTCCAACCTCGGGTTGTCATCCAATGTTGTTGTTCACCGAAAAGACGGTCTGTTTTCGAACGGATCCAATATGAACCAACATCAGATGAAGATGAACCTCTTTATGCTTTTGTCAACATGACCTCCAGAAATATTGGGGGTAGAATCCGGTCTGACGCTATATCAGATTCTGAAGATGGTGTTTATCTTGGCACCCGATCCAGGACCGGAGCCTTGGCCAGAATCTCTTCTTCTTCTCATCCAAGTAATAATCCGGAGATCACGGAAGATTTCCTTGGAGAGTCCAACTTTCCGGCATTAACTCCTGTAAACAGTCCCGGGAAAGATACTGATTCTTACAGCGATGATTCAGAGCAAACTGTTTCATCGTCTATCCCTCGAATGATTACCACTTACATGGCAGAAGGTGATCATGAACCTTCGACTAGCAATGAGGCTCATGAACAGAGGATTTCTTCTTTAGAACAACAATTGCGAGCTATGGCAGATACATTGAGTGCTATGCACACTCTAATGCAGGCTCAACAACAGACAGCACCACCAGTGGTATTGAATACCCCTGTTGTTCCAAACCCCGAACCCTCTACTATTCCGGGGGTACAATCTAATGTTCCTGTACAAACCACCCCAAGTCACTCTGGAGCTGGGGGTGGTACATATGCTGCAGTCCCTCCTCCCAATTACACTCAACAAGTCACAACTCCACAATCCTCTGGAATTGTTACAGAAGAGTTAAAGAATCTCAAAACTCAGTTTGAGGCATTCAAACAGAAGGATGGTTTACAAAGGTTAGGTATCAAGCAACCTTACCCGATAGAGTGGAAGCAAGTATCATATCCTCCTAAATACAAGCCTCCGACTATCTCCTTCTTTGATGGGACTACTTCCCCAAGTCAGTTCATTAATCACTTTGAAGTAATGACTGATCAATTGCAACCAAGCGATGCCCTCCTTACTCGGGTGTTTGTTGGATGTCTCAAAGGAACGGCTTATGAATGGTACAGAAGTCTCCCTGACGGGTGTATTACTTCATTTGCCGGTTTCAAACAAATGTTCCTTGAACGATTCTACGAAGGGCTCAATGATATGACCATGTCGGCCCTCATAAGAATCAAACAGAAGAATAATGAGACCACTGAGGAATTCATTGAGAGATTCAGAAGAGAAGCCCTCAAAATGCCTCTTGGAACTCCCGATGCTGTTACGATCGACACTTGCAAGTCGAACCTCTTACCAATTATCAGCATGTGGACAGGGTCCACTCAGTTCCAAGATTGGCCTTCATTCATCGTCAGTGCCAAAGCTGCCGAAGTCAGTGCTGAGACCTTCAAAGGTCTGGGGGTACAAATGGCTCCCAAAGAATCAAATCAGAGTGCTAGCAATAGTACTCGACCCAACAATCGCAAAGGGAAAGAAGCTCTTGAAGTCAATCTCCAAAGCAGTAGTCAAGAAGTAAAGACTACCCAAGCTACTTCAGCTCCAACAAATCAACAACAGAGATCTCCTCGGCCGAAAGAAGAATATTCTTTCGATGATGACGATGTTCAGGGTATCTTTGAATGCTTGCTCAAAGGTAATAAAATACAATTGCCAGAAATTAAAAAGCCTGATGAAGCCAATAAAACAGATCATCCAAAATACTGTCCATACCATAGAATGCTGGGTCACACAATCCGGTCTTGCTATGTATTAAAAGGAAAGATCCAGGAGATGATTAAATCAGGAGCTGTGACACTAACACCCAAAGACAAGACAGTCACAGCAAATGTGATTTCAATGCAGTTTGGTGATTTCCCTCCTTTAATGGTGGAAAGTGGGATTGTTCCTATTCCCAAAGCAACTCTCGAGGTGGTGAATATCCCACCAGCACAGAATGAAGGACTTGTTCCTGTCACAACTAAGAAGGGAGAAATCATGTGGATCCACCCAGACTTAAAGACAGAGTTTGAGACACCTTCCTCTTCTCCTCGGAAGACTCCTTCATCTAAAAAGAAACTCGGGAAAATTAAGTCATGCAATGTGACTTCTAGTACTACACCCGATTTTTATCTAACCTCTACTTTCATCTTGGCAGGAAATTCACTCCCTACTGAGGTAAAAACTGTACCTCAATTTGAAGATAAGTACAAGCCTGCATTCCATCTATATAGTTCACAATCTCGTGAATTAATGGCAAAGATGGGCTATGATCTAGCCACTGCTCCTGGTCTGAACTCAGGCAAAGGACTCCGAGCACCTTTTGCCCTCACTATGAGACATAATCAATCTCGTGTTGGTCTCGGCTTCTGGGACGAAGCTCTCATCAAGCATAAAAGAACCAAAAGCAAGATGAAGAATTGCAACATGGTTTCGATAGATCCTGAACCAGAATCTGAAGTTGAAGTTCATGCTGGAACTCGGTCAGGAAAAATATATCTCAAAGATTATGCTGACACTTCTGGAGAAACCTCTGATGTCCCTCCGGCTACAGCCCCAACACCAGTCTCTACTGAAGAACCTTCAAATGTTCCTGTCGAGACAGTTCCATCTAAACCAACAACAGCTGACAAGGGCAAACAACAAGTCCGCTTCGACAAACCATTGAAGAAATCATCCCCTACAGGACTTGAAAAGCCTTATAATTTTGATATATTGGCTCAACTAGCCAATACACCAGCTAAATTGTCAATCTTCGAACTCTTACGTCTCTCTAAAGAGACTCGAGAAACTTTGAGTGAAGCACTGTTACAAGCAGAAACTTGCTTAACTCTCCTCAAGAAGTTGGAAACAGAACCTGTCTCTCACTGCCATAATGTATTGGAATTTATTCCAAACATTACCTTTACGCAGGACGATATGCTGCTAGAGGATAATCGACATGATCGTCCTTTATATCATACAGGATATATTGATTCTATGAAGGTTGATCGTTTACTGATTGATCCAGGATCCGCTCTCAGTATTATGCCAAAGGCTATGTTAGATGCATTGAAGATACCTGTGCATAGTCTTTCCAGCACTATCACTACCATCTTGGGATTCAATCAAGGAAAAAGTGAGCCTTTAGGCAAGATTCGCCTTAAATTTCAAATAGGCGATCTTCGTACTAAGGTTACTTTTTACATCATCGACAATCATGGTTGCTCGTACAATGCTCTATTGGGGAGACCTTTCTTGCATGAACATAATATTGTTCCTTCAACTCTTCATCAGTGCTTCAAATATGTTGATGATAATGGAGAGGTTCAAAAAGAAGTGGCAGATCTTTACCCATTCAAAGGAGTCGAAGCTTACTTCAATGACGCTCGCATGTACAAAGATGAATACTCGAAAGTCTTGCAAGCTATGGATAATGAAGATGAGACATCCAAAGTTGACACCTTTATTATTCCTGTAAAAGGGCGTATTACTCCTCCACAGTCTGTTAAAACATCTGAAGAAGGCTCACTGATAATTCCGGTCAGTGGACGTACTACTTCATCATCCGCCCAAGGCTCACTGATAATTCCTGTCAGTGGACGCACTACTGTACCATCTTCCCAAGCTTCACAAAGTTCGCTGATCATTCCTGTCAGTGGACGCATCACTCCCCCTCCATCTTCTCAGGCTAGATCAGATACTCTAGTCATTCCAGTCAGTGGACGCATTACTTATCCACGGTCTTCTTCAAGGGAGCTCACCTCTTCTGAGCCTTTTGTTATCGATCTTAATCGAAACAAAAATTCTAACTGTTCTTCTTCTTCCCCCTTTGTCATTAATCTGACTAAGTCTGATAAGGCTCAGCCTTCTGTTGTAAATACAGCATCTAGTATTAATGAAGCATCTCCTTTGCAGTATATTGATGTTTGTAGTTATGTACAAAGTTATTTACAATTGCTAGATAGCTTAGAGCCACTAACTATAGGGGTTGTTCAAGCTCTTCATACAGACGTATCATTAGACTCTATACAGAAATCATACTTTGTGGTCCCCAGTCGAAAGAAGGGAGAAAATCCAATATTTTTCTATAAAGGACCTCAGAATCCTCCTAATCTGGAGGAGGATGATATAAATGACGATACTGGAAGATTACAGCTACGTCGCTACAGTCAGCAATCCAAAAATATCATCAAGAATATGGGTTATGATTTCAGAACCAGTCTTAATGGAAAAGGAAGAAGAATGCCTGTTCGAATTCCTCCATTAAAATACGGAAGGACAAAATGTGGTTTAGGTTACATTGCTCCCACCCCTTTTATCAACATAGTTCATGAAGAGTCAAAATTCAATAAAGACGAACAATCTGAAGATGAACGATCTGAGTCTTCTGATTCCCTTTCTTGGGATTCTGATACGAGTGTTGGCGATCTTCATCGCTCTATTCTATCCATCAATATGGTCTCTGTTGATGGCCCACAAGAAAATGGTGAAGATGAGGATGATTTTGAAATATCACCTGAATCAGAACAATGGGCTCAAAGATTAGATAATCAATGGGAATTCAGGTTCGAACAGAGGGAACCTCCTACTGAAGATAAACTGATCCAAATTGATGTTGGTGAAGAAGGTTCCCCTAAACCAATATTCATCAGTGAGAGTCTTTCAGAAACAGATAAGCAAGATATGATCAAGCTTATTCGTGATTACATCGATGTCTTCGCCTGGAGCTACGAGGATATGCCAGGACTAGATCCGAAGATCGCAATGCACAAGCTTAATATTATGCCAAATGCTAAACCGGTCAAACAGCAACAGCGACGATTTCGTCCAGACATTATGGATGCAATTGAAGCTGAAGTCAACAAGCTTATGGCTTCCGGATTTATCAGAGAGGAACAACATCCTGAATGGGTGGCTAACATCGTTCCTGTCCTCAAGAAGACCGGCAAGATCCGAGTCTGTATAGACTTTCGTGATCTCAATGCTGCTTGTCCTAAAGACGAGTTTCCTCTTCCAATTACAGATGTAATGATTGATAACACATGTGGTTTCGAACGAATGTCATTCATGGATGGGTATTCGGGGTATAATCAAATCAAGATGTTTCCAGATGACGAGAGACATACTTCTTTCAGAACACCGATCGGTACATATTGTTATACAGTGATGCCGTTTGGTCTCAAAAATGCAGGAGCAACATATCAACGAGCAATGAGCACTATATTCCGTGAACATCTCCGGAAAATAGTCGAATGCTATGTTGATGATATTGCAGTCAAAAGTCGACGAAAGGAGGATCATATCCAAGATTTGAAGACTATATTTGATTTAATGCGTCAGCATCAACTTAAAATGAACCCTACTAAGTCCTTCCTAGGCGTCTCTAGTGGCAAATTTCTCGGCTTCGTCATTACCGCTAAGGTATACACGTGGATCCCGAGAAGATCAAAGCCATCCAAGAGATGCGTCCTCCACGCACCTTAAAAGAGCTACGAGGATTTCAAGGAAGGATTGCTTATATCAGGAGATTCATTTCCAACTTATCAGGACGCTGCAGACCATTCCACAAACTTCTGAAGAAAGGTGTATCTTTCATCTGGAACGAAGAATGTCAAAAAGCATTTGACGACATCAAACAGTACCTCATGAACCCTCCAGTTTTGGTACCTCCCGTCTCGGGAATACCATTTCTCCTATATGTTCGAGCTATGGATCATTCTCTTGGTGCATTACTCGCCCAGAAAAATAAAGATGGTCATGAACAGGCCATTTATTATCTCAGTCGCACAATGACAGGCGCTGAACCGCGTTATTCTCCAATCGAGAAAGAATGCCTAGCATTAATGTTTGCTGTTCAGAAAACGCGACATTATATTATCGGTCAGACGATTCACGTCATTTCCAGAGTGAATCCACTCAGGATTATGATGAAGAAACCCGGTATTCTCAACTCTAGACTTGCTAATTGGGGAATCTTGTTAGCCCAATACGACATGCATTATATTCCTCAGAAGTCGGATAAAGGACAGGCTCTTGCTGATTTTCTAGCAGCTCATGCAGTCCCAGAAGATTCTAAATTATATGATGAGATTCCCGATGAAGTTCTGGATTCAAATATGGTTTCTGAAGAAGTTCCTACCTGGCGTCTATCTTTGATGGAGCATCTAGAATAGGTCCTAACGGCGATATTGTCGCCGGAGTTGGAATTGTTCTTGTATCCCCAGAGGGATTAACTATTCAGAGGGCTTATTCTCTGGATCAATCATGTTCAAATAATGTTGCAGAATACAATGCGTTGCTCATTGGTCTTCAACTCGCTAAACATCTGGATGTTCAATATTTAGAAGTTTATGGAGACTCTAAGCTTATCATCAATCAGATCAGAGGAACGTATGAAGTTCGTCATCAAGATTTGATACCTTATCATCGAACAGCACTCTCTATGGCCTCCTCCTTTGAAGGTTTCTTTATTGAACATGTTCGACGAGCCTATAATGCAGAAGCTGATGCTTTGGCTAATCTTGCTGCTGTATTAGCCATACCAATCAGACGTCAGCAAGTGATAGTGGTTTATAACCGAGAACTATTCTGCGTTGAAAATAATCTGGCTTTGGCTTTTCTCCCATAATCCAGACGAAGATTCTCTCAACTTTGATGCTGAATTAAAGTTTGACAAAGTGTCCTTGTCTTCTTCCGATTCTACTATGGAATATGTCTTTTCTAACAAAATAGACACCGTAACTGAAGACTGGAGACGTCCGTTTCTGGACTTTGTGTTGTATGACATACTTCCTGATAACCCGAGTGAAGCAGCATCTATCCGGCGCCGGTCTCTCAGATTCTATTATAATCATACTACGAAGACACTATATCGTCGAGCCTATGATGGTCTTCTCCTTCGATGCATCGCTGGTGAAGAAGCACAACAGATAATCCGTGAAGCACATGATGGCGTCTGCGGAGCTCACCAGCCAGGTCCAAAACTTCAAGATCGTATCCGACGTATGGGTTATTATTGGCCCACGATGGTAGCTGATACCATTCAATATGCTCGAAATGTAAAGCCTGTCAAATTCATGCAGACTTTATCCATCAACCATCGGAGTTCTTACACCCAACAGCGGCATCATGGCCCTTTGAAGCTTGGGGCATGGACGTCATCGGTCCTATCAATCCACCATCATCAAAAGGACATCGGTTTATTCTAGCAATAACTGATTACTTTTCTAAATGGGCTGAAGCAATCCCGTTATCTGAAGTCAAGACTTCTAATGTTATCAACTTTGTCAAACATCATGTCATCTATCGATTTGGTGTTCCTCGGCGTATTATCCATGATAATGGACCACAGTTCGTCAGCCAGAAATTTACTCGATTCTGTGATGATCATCGGATTAATAATCTGGCTTCTACAGCATATAATCCAGCAGCCAATGGACTAGCAGAAGCTTTCAACAAAACAATCATCAAACTCTTGAAAAGTTCGTTTCTTCCAATAAACGTAACTGGAGTGAGAAGCTTGGTGAATGTTTATGGGCTTATCGCACCACAGTTCGCAATGCGACCGGATGTACACCTTTCTCTTTGGTATATGGGTGTGAAGCTGTTCTTCCCCTCGAGATACAAATTCCTTCTTTGAGAGTTGCAATCTCCAATGAATTTACAACAGAGAATAATGATCGACTTCGACTTCAAGAGCTGGAAGCTCTAGATGAAAAGCGATTGTATGCGCAACAAAATATCGAGCTATATCAAGCCCGAATCTCAAAAGCTTTTAATCGGAAAGTCAAAGTCAGAACATATCAGAAGGGAGAATTGGTCCTTACTGTCAGACGTCCAATGACCATGACACATATGAGCAAAGGCAAATTTGACGCGAAATGGGAAGGCCCATTCGTAGTAAACAAAGTCTTCTCTAATGGAGCATATCAGCTTGCCTCTATGGACGGAAAAGTCACGATGATGCCTATCAATGGCAAATTCTTAAAGAAATATTATGTATAAATTTCATCAATATTATAATATTTCATTACTCCCCAGCAAGTGTAAAATCAAAAATTTATTCTTCTCTACAAAAGCTATTTCGATGTCGTTATCCCCAGCGGAAACTGATATTCTACCATGTATCATTTTCCCAGAGAATTTGATATTTTGTCTTATTAGATTCCCAGTGGATTTAATAAAGATCTTGTATAGAAAATCATGTCCATATCACCTCTGAATTTTCTATCTCAGTATGTATCATATTTCTATCATATGAAAATGATATTTAGTCTTTTGATTTCCAAGTTCAAAGATCATGGAAAATAGAATCCAAAGATATTTTATATCTGAATTCTGTTTTCTCTCACCAGTATTAAACTAAAATTACCTTTGGTTTAATATCATGATAGAGTTACAAAGTTTATTTGTATATTCTATTCTACTGAAATATGTCATGTATCATTTACCTCTGAACATGTTTTCTACAAAAATATCATCCACAAAATTGAAGTCAAATAAAGATATTCATTTCAATCAAACTCAGAACATTGATTACAAATGGTATCAAGACTTCATATATGATAAATGTAAAAAAAAATCTTCAATGTCAAGAGATGATAAAGTTTAACATACGCTCAGTTTTACTAAGCGTACAGCTCAATTTACGCTCAGTTTTTGGCAGACTCAAGGTTCAGCATACGCTCTATAACAGATTTTATCTCAAGTGAATGGTTTTTGTTTTATGATCAGTTTGAGCATATCAGCGTATGGTTGACAAGATGATCATCAAAAATATGTTAACACAGGAGTTAACGTATCTCAATGCGACAAATTGCCGTAGCATATTCTTTTAAAGATAGCGTATTTTGGTATCTCTATCAAAAATACGCGTATCTTACAGATATACGCTCCAAACATACTTTTCGTAAAAATGAAAAATATGGAATACAGCTAAACCCTAAAGAGGGAAGCGTATTTGCTGACGTATTGACCCTAAAGAGGGATACATTTTCTGAGTTTTGTTCTAACCAGAGCCCTAAAAAGGGAATAGTTATTTGTTCATCATCTTCGTCCTCACCATAAAGAGGTTTCAATGGCCGTTCACTGCGTGAAACACGCTGACTGGCCGTCCTCTTGGTAGTGGCAGTGTCGACGGCAGGATGAGATGACTCTTCAGGGGCTTTTCCCTTTCCTTTCGCAGCAGCATCAATCTTGGGTGCCATTAATGGAGATGGAGTTGAAGACGAAGAAGAAGAAGAAAGATCTTGAGTTTCTGAAAGCTCTTTTCTCTCTCGAAGGCAAAAACTCTGGTAAAGAAATAAAATAGGTTTTGGGAGACCTATTTATAGAAGAAAGAAAGAAGTTCAAAACGGCGGATATTTTCTAAACAAAATCCCTAAAGAATTGCACTGATATTGAGGAAGATAACAGACTCATGCCAGCGTGTCAGGACTCATTCCCACTTTCTGTTCAAAGTAATTTCGAACTTTTGAAACTCATAAAGTTCGAAAACTTTGAAGGGGTCTTGTAGGATGTAGAAAATTATGACACGCTGTCATTTTCATCCATACGCTTAAAGACAGATGTCAGTTGAAGCCATACGCTCAAACAGAAGTCATACGCTCAAGGTTGTACGCTCATTCAAAAGCCATACGCTCAGTAAATGTTTTATTATTTACTGAAGTGACAGCATAGCATATGTTTAAATGAGGAATGAATCTGACACTTCATCTTTCGTGCAAAGACAGCTGTCACGAGAAAAGTAACCGTCGTATAGGTTTTCGAAGAGTCGGTTTTGTCTTTTACGAGGACAACTCAGCAGCCTTCATAAATACAAAAGCCATCATTACTGTCAGTTTTGACAGTCTGTCAGCCGTCAAATCCGCAGTCACGACGCTCGAGAAGATTTTGTCAGTTATGGGAAGATATGGTGTACCAAAGAAGATTGATGATAGCCACGTGGCCACTTCTCCAGTGAGCGTATCGACCTCACATGACTCCTTCTTCACCCAGCCAAGTGAGCGTATGGACCTCACATGATTCCTTGCCCATAAAGTGAGCGTATGGATTTCCTATGGCACTACGCTGTCCAAATCAGCGTATGACTCCTCTTCAAAAGCTAGCGTATGACTCTACAGCAGTTGTATCCAGGATGATTTTCAACGTACAGTCAACACACGTCCTCACGTGTCCTGTACTCAGTTACCCATTTATTCAGAAGTTATGCAATGTGGCCTTCATGCCATCAATCTCCTGAATGTGCTCCATTACTCTCAACCGCACGCCAACGTGTCTTCGTCAGAATTTGCCACGTGTCCCTGCAGTTTTGCACACGTCAAGTAACTACCTGAGCGTATGGTTCAGGACAGTTATCCAGAACTCTATAAAAGAGAGTTTCTTCACCTTCATGAGGACAGGTCATTTTTCAGAGAGAACAGAGAGATTGCCCAGTTGCTGTCCAAGTTCTTCGAAGTTCGAGTTTTCTTCATCGCATCGTCCAAGGGATAAAGTAATCGTCTTCTAGATTAGATTCCTACAGTTGTAATTTTCTCAGATACAAAATAAATAAAGTGAATTTATTTATGGAAAACAGCTGATACATGGCTTCAGGATACAGAGATGATATTGGAGGCAGAAAAGATCCCAGAAGATGAGAAGGTGGTCGTGGTGCGCCTGCAGTTATGGATCTTGCCCGCAGCTGGTGGACGATGCAGGCCGTTGGACTAGTGGCGTCTATTACCTGGACAGTATTCCGTGAGAGGTTCCAGACCAAGTACTTCGATGCTGTAGCTCGGTACGATCTACAGACTAGGTTCACCAATTTGAAGCAGATGGACAGGACGGTCGATGGGTATGCGGCCGAGTTTTCCAGGCTTAGTCGGTTTGCTTCCACCTTGGTGGCGACCGAGTTCGATAGAGCCCAGCGATTTCAGCAGAGACTTCACCTAGAGATTTTGCTGGCCGTAGAGCAGTTTGAGTATCAGGCTTTCGATGCGGTATTGAGGACAGCTATGAGGCATGTATACCTCCTAGAGGATAGTAGACAGGACCGGAGGTCAGAAGCGATCTCACGACCAGATGACCCGGTCTTCAGCACCAGTCCCGGCAGCTAGGGCCTTGACTATTGGAGTTCTCCAAAGGGCAGATTCGGTTACGTCGGTTCAGCATTCGACTCCGACGTTCTCTCAGCAACAGAAGCAGTCTTCCACAATGGGCTGCACTTATTGTGGGAAGCCAGGACACGTTGTTTCGGAGTGTCACAGAGCACATGGATTGTGTTTGGCTTGTGGGGCACCGGATCACAAGATAGGATCCTGTCCGAATAGAGCCAACGCATCGTCAGCGAACCTAACCAGTCCATCGGTTAGGGAACCAGCACCAGTACAACAGCCGTACCAGCCTCCGAGGCTATTGCCGCCTCAGGCACAAGTCTTCCAGCAGCAGAGACCCCAGCAGTATACCCAGGTCCAAGCTCAGATTCAGAACCGGCAGAGAGATTCCTAGCAGGATGTCCTCCCTTTCTCATGCCTTCAAATTCCTTGCTTGCATGATTGATTGTTTGATTGATTGCTTAGTATAGCTTGTCCTTGCCTCTCTAGCCTCTTGATTAAATTCCGAGGACGGAATTCTTTTAAACGTGGGTAGAGTTATAATGACCATGGTTCGTATTATGTATTTTGGTATACGTGTACATATTTTGACTCGTATTGCATGTCTCCTCGCATGATTTATTTGGCATTTTGTTGCTTGATTCGGTTCGGCTTGATTGGCTTGGTTCGGTTTGTGAAAAACCCCTACCTACCACCACCATCATCATTTATTAACCCAACACTCTTTCTCTCTCTCATTCACTCTTCTTCTTCTCCCACCATTACTTTCTACCTACCAGGAAGGTTTAGGCAAGTGCATCTTGCTTCATAGAAGAACTCTATTTTTATTGTTCCACTGTTTTCCTCATGTGTTTCTAACCCACTTTAGTACTTAGCATTTTTATTTTCATGGTTAATTTGTTGTAGATCTAGCTTTGTGGTATTTTCGATTTTCATGAGTTTTGATCTATCAAACCTGTATATTTTTGCTATTTGATGGTTCCATGTTGTAGAGAATTCCATTTTACTCAAATTTGACCTACGAGAGTTTGGATTTTGGTTCCTATTGTTGTTTGGTGGAGCATGGAGGCCATGGTATTTTCTATGGACATGTTCTCTGTAGAAGCCATTAATTATACTTTTGGCCGCATGCAACATTGAATTGCTTTGGCCGTATGGGCCATTAGCTGAATTGCTTTGGCCGCATATGGCCAAGTGACTTTGCTTGGACGCATGCAACTTGTTTGGCCGCATACAATTTGCTTGGCCGTATGGATTTGCTAGCTTTGGCCACATGGAATTATTGCTTGAGCCGCATATACATTAGTTGCTTGCTTGAGCCGCATGGCCATATGCATTAATTGCTTGCATGTATTTGCATGCAGCTTGCTTGAGCCGCATATGCATTAGTTGGCCGTATGGCCCTTTAATTAAGTTGCTTGTATTAATTAAATTGACTTGCATGCTTGCATGTATGGCCATTTACTTAAATTGTTTGCATGCATTGCTTGCATGCTTATTAGTATTAAATTAATTGCATGCATTTGCATACAACCTGTTTTGGCCGCATGGCATTTAAATTAAATTGCTTGCATTGTTTGCATGCAACTTACATGGCCGTATTTAGCTATTATTTGCTGGCCGCATATGGCCTATTATTTGCCTGGTCGCATAGGCCATTAGCTGGCCGCATGGCTACTATTATTTAATTGTAGCTGCATGGCCTTAACATAATATTTGTGGCCGCATGGCCTTAGAATTAATTATAGCCGCATGCACAATTAATTGTAGCTACATGCACATTCATGTGCTTGGCTGCATGTAATTAATTGTAGCCGCATGCACATTATGAGCTTGGCCGTATGCACATTTATGTGCTTGTCGCATAAATTTTTTCCTGAGCCGCATGAGCCCCGATTTCTTCTGCCGCATGCCCCTGTCTCCTAAGCTGCATGATTCCTCCACAGCCTTTGCCCCTGCTAATATTTAATTACTAAATGTATGCTTGTGCCATATTAATTTTAAATATGTTCCCTGACACGATGGTGACCCGTTGTGGTACACTTTTGATAAATGACATGACATGATAGTGGCCCGACGTGGCGCACTCCTGACAGTGAACATGACATGACATATATCTCGAAGGCTGTTACGACATCTAGTATGTCATGACAAGATTGAATGACCTGGACACCGTGGATGATTGTGTTCGTACAATTGAACCGATAATGTTTGCATCATATTTAGGACAGGGATCCCTGAGTACCACGGTCATGTAGGACCGTTGAGCACCTCTAGAGGGGGTGAATAGAGTGTGTGCGTGTGCAGCAGAAAATAATCACCAATTAAAAATATTAAGCAGTTATATTATGGCAGATAAAAGACGGTAAATAAAATATGGTAAAGTAAGAGTCAAGAATTTAAACTCAGTGAACACCACGATGTATACAAGTTTCCCTCTGAGAGGACTAGTCCAGTCGCGAGTACTCTTGCTCGCTGTTAATCCACTATGACACAAGCTTTAACTGAGTGCTTGCAACTCTTACAACACCGTGCTTGGCGACAAGTGTACGACCGACTTCACAACACCGTGCTTGGTGACGAGCGCACGATCGACTCCAGAAGGCAATTAGAAAACTGAAACGTTTTCTGAATACAACCTCCGATACAACTCTTCAACACCAAACTCTAGATTAAACAGAAACTGTACTGGCTTAGCTAAGAGTCGTAAAGGCTTAGATATGAAAGTAAAAGCTCAGAACACTTTAGATAGATAAGAGAAGAGATAAAATTGGATTGATAAGATGAATGGTAATCTCAACTCTATTTATAGTATTTTTGGTGAACCGAACTGGGCAGAGTTCGGACAGAGTTCGGATGCTAGGATTTCGCATACGAACGTTGCATGTAGATTTGGAGGCAACAAGTATTTGAATTTAAACAGACCGAACTCGGGCCGAACTCGGACCGAACTCGGTCAGAGTTCTGTCAGAGTTCTGCTGGTTCAGAACAGTAAGGAATAAACCAAATTTGTATAGATTTTGGGCCTTTTGGAATTGTGGATTTTTGGGATACGTAGGTAGGCTTATTTTTGTTTGTGGACTGTGAATAACCTAAGCCAGTACCAATCCGATCAATCTCACATTTTTCCTAGACTTAATAAAAAGAAAAATACAGAATAAATATGAAAACCAATAGCCCTTTTGATGACGTCTTTCTCCTGACATAGAAGACGTATTTTTCTTGACGGCAGTCGTCCAAAGATAAACAGATCTGAAAATTTGAATACCTTTCGAGGGCTTCGCCCCCGAACCCCCTCCGATGCGAGGCTCCGGATAGGTCGTTGGGCGGTTCAGAGAAATCTTCTTATATAACGCCGTCTTTGGCCCATCAATAATTCTCTATTACATATGTCCTGGTTTGATCATATTTGATCATGCTTACAGCATGTCTACAAATACATGTTAGAAAAAACAAAGCAGTATGATACATTATGATACAAACATAGCAATATGTTATAGACCATTTAGGATAAGCTAAGTTTATAGGACAATGCTAAGTTTAGGTAGCAACATGATAGTGATTACATGAATATTAGAGACGTCATTATGTTAAACTTAATTGATTAGCCATATTCAAAAATATGATATAATCATTGGGCTAACAGGTCAAGGGTACCTACTGAATACAACTAAGGCTAATAACTAGAATAATCCAGTAGTCATAAAGAGATTTCCCCAGCTACAGGCAATTCCGTTATCTGGGCGCCCCACTTGGGATCTGTAGCCTGCCGTCGAGTAGGGCATATTTCCAGCACATTGTCATGTGTTGCACCCTCCAAGCTACTTAAAGGTACATGCGTTTCCTGGACGATGTACCCACATGAACTCAACCCCTAATTGCGTCCGGATAGCCTAGATGGTCTGCAGGGCTTGTGGCTGTTGGAATAATCTCACTGCATCTTGCTAGTAACTAGGCATGTGATAAGCCTAGTTAGTTAAAGTATCAAGCCGTACTATTACTTGGCCGTGAATGATTGGATGGAGTCTAATCCTATCTAGTCCTGTCCTGAGCATGTACAAGATTTTTATATGATCTGATTTTTTAGATTTGTCTTGCCGATAAATAGTGGAGAAACCAAGTTCCGTTCAGATGAAGGGCTACAACCCCGGTCTTTGTTTGGTTTACGGATTGTAATCTGGTTATCTGAATAGTCCCATGGTTATCTCATCGTATATCATCCTAATTTTTTCGTATGTCCAGTTCTTATTATTTATTTATATTCTTGTGCTAATTGCTGGTTTTAGTTCTTAAGTGAAGCCTCCTTTGTGACACTTGCTCTTTCTGGGATCTGATTCAGCTGGTTTTGTATGGCCAGATTTCGGAGCAGCTCCAGAGGATCTACCGACTTTCCAGCCCGATGGTGACCACCAGACGTAACCAGGACAACGAGTGGGTTTATTTTTGGCTCTCCCACTCTATTGCAAAATTCTCATCTTGAGGCGTTTAGCCGACGAGCATCTGTTAGCTCGTATTGTATACTTTATTACTGTCTGTCTACGGGCTGTAACATGATTGACAGATCCTAGGGTTGATCATGTATGACTAAACTCTTGCTAGTCCTCACATTTTGTAACGACTAGCTTCATGATCAGCTGAATATGTAATGTTTGGGACGCCTTACTATTGTATTTGGTGATCTGACATTTTGTAACTTTTTTGCTTGCTTGAGATTGAGACATTTAGGCTTGTTATTGACCATAGGAGACTGATGGATTGTAGTTAAACCCTCATATATCTAGACAGCCGTGACCGTATAGTGAGGTGGAATCCATTTCATTATACGTAGCTGGCTATGTATGCCCCCGCTATCCAGTATTCTGGTTCTAGGACGTCACATGGTTAGATGGTTTTCCTTTAACAGTGGCTAGCTAGCCCTCCGAAAGATTTTTCGAATCACTTGTGCTACTACTTTAGCACTATTGTTCCTACCTAGGTCGAATCGGGTCTGTGGCCTTGGAGCACCGTTCGAAGAACTAGACATTGTGCACAAGTTATCCATGACCATGCACTTAGCTATATATAACATGCATGATAACAGAAACACCCGTACATAAGCCAGTACTCTCATTTATCTTGTCATATTAGCTCGCATACTTACGGTCAATTCTAGGGACTATTCATCTGTGTTACCAAATATCCTTCGAGCCACAGCTCGATATACTCACTTCCCAATTCTTGGGTCTTTGCTTCACATGTCCAACATTTATTGCCATAATAACCAATTCAATATTTGATTCGTAATAATATCGCTAGTCATGTGATTACTTATCTTTCATTATCTTTATGGGTTTTACTAAGCATCTTTTATTATCACCATATGTAATAAAAATCATCATTTGTTAAGTGTGATGATTAAAGATTGTCGAAGGATCAAAGCCACTCACGTGTTGGTGAATTGCCTAGAGAAAAAGACCTTCCATGCAACTTCAATCTTCGTTCACTTGGTCACCTATCTTTGCACCAACAAAGATTCAAAACACTTCTTCTTTTTCTCTCAGTGATTTGATATGAATGTGAAGACAGTAAAAGTAAGCCAAGCCATGAAAACATTCATAGAATATTCACGAAAATGCATCATAAAACCAACAATGAAAGGACATTGAAAATCAACAGGACAATAGTCTTGGGGCAACGACTCTTATATAGAATTCTTCCCTAAGAGGCACGCCACTGTATATTGGGCACCATTTCTAAAGAATCTG
>JANAVB010021311.1:0-55419 GCA_029216955.1 Iris pallida
TCTCGGTGTTTGGTTTGCCAGCAGGTTAAAGCTGAACATCAGAGGCCCGCTGGACTTCTTCAGCCCTTGCCGATTCCAGAGTGGAAGTGGGAGCATGTGACCATAGATTTTGTGACTGGACTGCCTAGATCCCCAGCTGGTCGAGATGCTATTTGGGTTATAGTTGACCGGCTCACGAAGGTGGCTCATTTTCTTCCATTCAGAGTTGGGCAGTCTACGGTTCAGCTAGCAGAGATGTACCTCAGGCAGATTATCAGGCTTCACGGAGTGCCCGTCAGTATCACCTCGGACCGAGATTCAAGGTTTATATCACACTTTTGGCGTAGCCTGCAAGAGAGTTTGGGGACGCATCTCCAGTTCAGTTCAGCATATCATTCGCAGACAGATGGTCAGTCGGAGCGCACAATCCAGACCCTTGAAGATATGTTGAGATCTTGTACACTCGACTTCGGTGGTTCATGGGAAGATCATCTGCACCTGGTGGAGTTCTCATACAACAATAGTTTCCAGGCCAGTATTCAGATGGCTCCGTTCGAAGCTCTGTATGGCAGGGAGTGCAGATCCCCATTAGCTTGGGATGATGTCGGAGAGAGGCAGATGCTTGGTCCATAGATGATTGTCCAGACAGTTGAAGTAGTCAGAAGAGTCCGAGACCATCTTCGAGTTGCCCAAGATCGCCAGCGGCATTGGGCCGATGCCCATTGACGTCCCTTAGAGTTTGCTATCGGCGACCATTCCTTAGGATCTTGCCTAACCGCGGCATCATTCGTTTTGGCGTACGGGGAAAGCTTAGTCCTAGGTATATAGGGCCGTTCGATATCCTGGAGCGAGTAGGAGATGTATTCTATCGTCTTGCTCTTCCGCCGTCGCTAAGTGAGGTGCATGATGTATTCCATGTATCCCAATTACGATGGTACATCCCAGACCCGAGCCATATCCTAGACCATTCGAATTGGTTGTTGGTACCAACCTTTCGTATGAGGTGAAGCCCGTGTCTATATTGGACCGGAGAGAGAAGATACTCAAGAACAAGACTATTGACTTAGTCCGTGTTGCTTGGGGTCATCACTCTCTAGGTGAGTCAACGTGGGAGTGTGAGGATGATATCCGATCGCGATATCCCGACCTGTTTGACTCGTAAGGTATAATGTCTTCCTTATGCCTTATGCTTTCCATCCCTTGCTTGCATGTATGATTGCTTGATTGCTTGCTTAGTGTAGCTTATTGGTGATTGGTATAGCTGGTTCTTACATCTCTAGCATCTTGATTTAAATTCCGAGGACAGAATTCTTTTAAGGTGGGTAGAGTTGTAACACCCATATCTCAGAACACGTGTTTTTGTTAAGCCTGCATGTATCTTGGACCTGTATTTTATTTTCTCAGACTCTGGCCTGTAATTGTATTTTGGCTCAGCTTGCATATTTTGGTTTTTTTTCGTAAAATGGGTTTTGACATGGCTTGGTTTTATTTTGTGGAGGAGGATTGGTTTGGTTTGGTTCAACATGCATTTGGAACACCTTAGCCTATGCTCCACCCTCAAAACAACATAACCACCCTCATTAAAACCCTACCAACCTTTTCTCTCTCCTCATAACTCTTTCATTTATTTTCTCCATCTCCTTCTTCTTCCTTCCTCTACACAACTCACCAACACCCATAGGCAAGTGCACCTTGCCACCACATGAGAACCCTATTTTATTTGTCCATTAGCTAGATTAGGTCATGGAGATCAACATTAGAACTTGACATTTTGTGATTTGGAGTCTCCTTTGTTCTAGATCTAAGTTTTCTCTATTTTTGGATTTACATGGTTTTGATCTATTTTAGTTGGGTTTTTGTGAGTTTTGATGCTTCCATGTGGAAGAGAACTCAATTTTACTCAAGTTAGAACTTTGAAAATCTAGATTTGGCTTTGATTTGACCAAGATAGGAAGAATGGAATTTTTGGTGTTCTTGATGCTTGCTCTCGGCCTAGAGACGAAGACTGCAGCCTACGCTCTTTAGCGCAGTGCTGGACTGCGCATCCCCTCTCGGCCTGCGCTCTTTAGCGCAGTAACGACCGCGCTGCTTGCCCCTTGGCGACTGCGCTCAGTCCCATGCGCCATCCATCCATGCGCAGTCTGCTCATGCGCAGTCTGCTCATGCGCAGTCGGCTCATGCGCCATCCATTCATGCGCAGTCTGCTCATGCGCCACCTATACCCCTGCGCAGCTCACCCCTGCACAGTTGGCTCCCCGCGCAATCTAACCCCGCGCGCTTGGACCCTGCGCACTTCACCCCTGCACAGTTCAACCCTGCGCCATCTATCTCCTGCGCCAACCATTCCTGCGTCATCCACCCCTGCGCAACCCACTGGCCCATGATGATTTGGTTTTATTTCTTGGACTTGGCTTCTCTTTTGTGGATTAGGTTTTGAGATCTTGTTCCACACAGCACGACTACCATTGACCCCAACACGACCTGGCACGATTTTCAGTATTTGATATGACTAGTACGGTTTTCGTGATTTTCTGTGATTTATGATCCTAGTACTTCCTGATTTTCTGGAAAAATGACCCGATGGGGTGCATTCTTGACTTGTAACCTGATAACTTGATAGTGGCCCGTGGCGGCGCACTGACTTGACTTGACTTGTAACTTGTAACTCGACTCGTATAACCAACTTGACACCGTGGGTGTTCCTGCTTGCTTGCTTGTACAATCCGCCTGTCTTGTCTTGCATCATGTCTAGGACGTGACTCCCTGGTTCCCACCGTCAGGGATTTACACTGAATTGGATTAGGCTAATGATTAGATCAAACTATAGTTCATAGAGAATTTCCAGTCACAGGCAATCTCGTTATATGGGCGCTTTAATTGGACTTGTAGCTTGCCGACGAGTAGAGCACATTTCCAGCACACTGTCATGTGTTGCACCCTCTAAGTCACCTAAGGGTATATCTCTCCTGGGCGATGTACCCAACCATACTCTCAACCCGCGGAAGGATAACTGGATGGTCTGCAGGGCTTGGGACTGGAAAATTCTCACTTGCATCTTGTTAGTAATTAGGCTTGTGATAACCCTAGTTAGTTAAAGTAGTAAGCGTAGAATTTGCTTGGCCGCTTGTGAATGGATGATGTCTAGTTCTGTCTAAGTCTTGTTTAGTCCCAGTACCTGGTCCTCCTGAACATGATTGTTTTACTTATCTTTAACAATAAATGGGTAGAGACAAGGTGCTATTCAGGCGAAGGGTTACAACCCCGGTCCTTGTTTGGTTTACGGGTTGTAACCTGGCTTCCGGAATGGTTCCATGTCCCTATTCGTTTATTGTCTTATTGTACTTTTATTACTTGTACTTTCTTCCTATTTTCTTATGTTCTGATATGCTGGTTTTGTTCTTATTCGTGGCCTCCTTTGTGGCACTTGCTCTTTCTGGGGTTTGACCCAGCTGGTTTTGTGTGGCCAGATTTCGGAGCAGCACCCGAGGATCTATCGAACCTCCAGCCCGATGGTGGCGACTAGAAGGAACCCGGGCTACGAGTGGGTTTTCCATTTTGTTTCGCTCACTCTATTGTAAAATTATTCTTTTGAGGCGTTTTAGCCGACGAGCACCTGTTAGCTCGATGCACATTTACTTACTGTCTGCATACGGGCTGTAAACATGATTAACAAATCCTAGGGTTGATCATGTATGACTAAACTCTTGCTAGTCCTCGCATTTTGTACGACTAGCTTCATGATCAACTAAATATGTAATATTTGGGACGCCTTTTTATTGTATATTTGGTGATCAAACTATCTTGTAATTGTATTACTTGCTTGAGATTGAGATAGTAGGCTTGACCTTAAGAGACTGTTGGCTTGTAGTAAACCCTCATATCTAGACAGCCGTGACCGTATAGCGAGATGGACTTCATTTCAATATACGTAGCTGGCTATGTTCGCCCCCGCTCTCCAGTATCCTGGTTCTGGGACGTGACACTGTAACAACAATCTTTGGGTAGGACTGCCAGGACCCTGGCAGTCCTACTTCAGTGTAGGACTGCCATGGGTGTGGCAGTCCTACTTCAGTGTAGGACTGCCATGGGTGTGGCAGTCCTAACTATGAATCTCTGTGTGAATTTGATTCACACATAAATTCATCACAGAGATTCTTAGATAGGACTGCCACACCCTTGGCAGTCCTACACTGAAGTAGAACTGCCAGGATGCTGGCAGTCCACACCCTCACCCGTCTCCATCCGTCTTTGTCATCATAACCAAGATGCATTGCAAGGGCTTGAAATCCGCAATGGCCATCACCGGGGACATCGACAATAGACCAAATGTAACTTCGAAGCGCAGGTTGAAATTTGTCAATATACAAACTCGTTGTTTGGCTTGCAACTGTATCTTTTCTTGGGAGATCCATTTTCTCCATTTTTCGGCGAACGATAAGCTTGCCCTTCCGTGCAGGCGAAGGTTGCTGTAAGCTTCGTTCAAAATGCTCAAAGTGCGATGGATCTCTCCTAGTTGACTCCAGCCTTCTCTTCTGTGAACTAGTCAATCTTGTTTGAGGCCTGCCTTTAGGATTGGAAACAACGGTCAGCTCATGCATTGTAGTAGTGACTAGACATGCAATTTCTTGCATTTTAAGCTCAATGGACTGCCGCTCCGCTGCTACTGAGGCTAACCACCTTGCGTGGACAAGTTTCAGTTATGGCAAAGAGAAGAAATCATCGTCCGTCTTCACCACAGGCATCATAGACAACTGCCTCCAACGTTGATCGACTGCTTCAACTGGAATAGGAATGGATTCACGACGATATTCATTAATCTGATGTGCACAAGGGAGGCCCAGTGTATGTCGATGTACACACCCGCAAACCTCGAGATCAAGTCCGACAAACTTTGATCTTCCAATCTCATCAGCTATTAAGGCCAACGCCTTGTGAGATACCACGCGCATTAAAGCATCTGTACTTCCTTTCTATGCTCATGCTTGACTATATTCAAACTCATCTCAAATGATGCCTTAATTTCATTCATCGTCCGGTTTACTGATAAATGTATAGCTTGCCAAACAGAGACGAAGTTGCCGAGAGATGATTTTAGGTACCTCTTCAATAAAGAGTGTGCTCATTCGACACGGTTGGTAGTTGTCGTGCCGTAATGCTTCACCACATTCGACCATGCTAAGACGAATTGTTCGTTGTGCGGTTCAAGCCATGTATCTTTGATGTAAAAAATGCATGCCGGCTCCCTCGCCTCCCACTTTTGCTTGAACAAGTACCATGCGGCGTCGTAACTGGCAATCGTAGATGCTCACCACACACAATTTCAATCATTGTAGAATTCGTCAAAAATCTGTATGTCGATTTTACCATCCTCCTTCCGAAACTTCAACTTACATTGGGCTTGAATATTACGATTGACATGCCAAGTGCATAGCAATGTATCCGCTTGAGGAAAAACAATACGAATAGCATTAATGAGGGCGTACTCTCTGTCGGTAACAAATACTGACGGCTCTGTATGACCAGTATAAAGTGTTTTCAGTTTCTCCAACGTCCATGTGTAGTCTTCAAGCTTCTCACTCTTCATGAAGCAAAATGCCACTGGAAATGTTTTCCAAGTAGAGGTGAACCCGACAACATGAAAGAGAGGCATCTTGAACTTATTTGTCTTGTACGTGCAATTAAGGACTAACACGTCGGCAAAGGACCTGGCCAAATTTGTGCAATCAGGATGAGCCCAAAAGAGTGATAATACTTCATTACTCTGGGGATGTCTTCTATGGAACTCAACATAATGATTATCGGCAAGCAACTTGAGCACTTCTTGCATCGCCATTCTTGATTTCGTCCGGACAGCGTTTGAAGAAGCTAGGGCGTTGTATATTGACTTCATTGTAGACATGTTCTTCTCATCTTCATGTCGTATGACGGAATATATTTGTCTCGGTGCAACTCCGGAGGTGGACAAGTCTTCGACTATCTTCTTCTCTGTATTGTTCAACCGTCCGACAACGGATGACCCAATAGTGTCTCGGCAATCTCATGGTTGTGGGTTCCATTCTTCACTTCTACTGTCCATTTTCCCTTTTCTTCGTTTCTGATATGTATCGTGAATGGACAACCACATTTCCTCGTTCCAATATTTCTTCTTGGAACTTTACTTTGGATAACTGTGTTTTTCTTGTGCGTCCTGAACACACCACCTCTTTCACAGTCCACCACCACAGTTTGTCGTCCCGGTCGATTTTGGGCCGATCTGGATATCACTAGAACAATGTTGTTTTCCCGTCCCACTTCTCGACACCAATGTATCGCACCCTCGCTTGATTCAAAACATAGATCGGTTCAAAATAAATGGACTACATTGACTGCAATTGGAGCCGGGTACCGCAAAATCGGAAGATCTCAAGTCCTACAATAAATGTTCTTTGGTTAGTACAATTAGACAAAATCCTAAAGTAAATAGGTTTCATAGATTAGGCCCATGCATAAGATTGGTGTCCATAAATAGCAAATTGAGTTAATAGCAAGACCGTCTTCTGTGAAGGACTGCAATAAAACTCTGCATTCTAGTATCATAGACTAGGACTGCCAGAGTAGTGGCAGTCCTTCACAGAAGAAGGACTGCCAGGACCCTGACAGTCCTACATATTTGTAGGACTGCCAGGGTCCTGGCAGTCCTTCTTCTGTGAAGGACTGCCACCACTATGGCAGTCCTAGTCTATGATCTGGACTGCCAGAGTGTTGGCAATCCTCTGTGTCACAGCACGATTTTAGGTCCGATGACAAGTTCAAATATAGTTACCAAGAGAGCTTCTGATGCATCAAAGTTGTCTTCGGACGTTGCGGGAATGTGTTCTTCTAACGTGGCGGGAACGTTTGATGATTCCGGTTGATCCATGTTCAATAATTTTCTATATTTAACACATAATTCAACTTTAATATGTGAAATTCTTGTTTAAAACATGTAACATATTATAGTTCGATGACTTACCAAAAATTTGGAGAAGTCAATGACCTAGAGTTGAGGGAGAGAACAATTTGCCAAAAATGTAGGGAGAAAAGAGAAGAATTAGGGTTTTAATTCTTTGACCTAAGAGAAGAGAAGGAGAGAAGAAAATAGTTGAGGGAGAAAAGAAAAGAGAAGAAGGAGAGAGAAAATGAAAATTGGTATTTATAGGTGTGCTTGGGCTAGCCCCTAGCAAAAATTTTGGATGGCAAACTTGTAATAAACTTGAACTATTTTGGGCTAGCCCCTAGCAATTTTGGTAGTGCCCATAGAAATTACCTAAAATTGGTGTGTCAAAATCGAATAGTAAAAAATTAAGATGTAAAAAATGCTCGAGTGATATAATTAGGATACCATTAAGATAAGTTAGCCTTAAATATGTGTAGTTCATAGCTAAAGAATTTTTAAGTGGAACGTATCTAAAAATATAATTGAAAGCAGTTTAATATCTAAAATATAAAAAACTTAACGAGTATCTCGTTGGCACGATTAGGTTTTGAGCCTCGATTCAAGAAACATCCCACTCCGAGAGTTTAAAGAGTCGTCGACGAAAATTGCAAAGAAGACGGTAGACCAATGGAAACTCGATCCGGACTCGATTAGAGCCAAAAGGGGGACGATGGTACACCATGTGACAACTATCCGTAACCGAAATTATATAAAAATTAAAAAAATTACAAGGGTTTGGATGGCTTGATTTCAAGTTTCCCTCCATCTCATCTATGGCCACTCCCTCCTCT
This sequence comes from Iris pallida, assembly GCA_029216955.1. NCBI lineage: Eukaryota > Viridiplantae > Streptophyta > Magnoliopsida > Asparagales > Iridaceae > Iris > Iris pallida. Next base: position 7,726 of record JANAVB010021311.1, read on the forward strand.
TCCCTTTCCCGTCCCTTCCTCCTCTTCCGCCGCATGCTCCGTAACGCCGTCAGTCTTGACCCGTACACCCCAACTTCCCTCTTCAAATCCCTCTCGGACATCAGCTCCGCCCGCTCCGCCCACGCCCTCTTCCTCAAGCTCTTCCCCTCCTCCCACGCCCCACTCGCGAACTCCCTGCTCCAAATGTACATATCCCTCGGCTCCGCCAATGCCGCCGCCAACGTGTTCGAAGAAATTACTCACAGGAACGTCGCCACCTGGACCACCATGGTCGCCGGCTCGGTCAGGTTCGGCAACCTGGAGCACGCCCGCAGCCTGTTCGACCAAATGCCGGCGCATAACGTGGTTTCCTGGACCGTCTTGATCTCCGGGTACACCCGGGCCGGAAGGCCCGCCGAAGCGGTCGTGCTGTTCAGGGACATGCTCTCGGAGGGAGTGAAGCCGGACGCGGTCGCCGTCGTCGCGGTGCTGTCGGCCTGCGCGCGGCTGCGGGATCTGGAAACGGGGAGGTGGGTTCGAGGGCTTGTCGGGGAGGAGGCGATCGGCACGAACGATAAGGTCGTGGTGGGGCTGATCGATATGTACGCGAAATGCGGGGACGTCGGGGCTGCTAGGTGTGTTTTCGATTCGAATGGGTCGGAAGGGCAATTTGCCGGCTTGGAATGCGATGATCGACGGGTACTGCAAAATGGGCGAGGTCGAGGAAGCTCGGGCGGTGTTCGATCGGATGGAGTCGCGCGATATCGTTACGTTCAACTCGATGATCACCGGCTACGTCCGCCACAGCCGGCTCAACGAGGCGCTTTTGCTTTTCGCTGACCTACGGGCGTCCGGGATTGGCCTTGACAGGTTCACGATCGTGGGCTTGCTCACGGCATGTGCGGGCTCTGGGTCGATAAACCTGGGCAAGACCTTCCATGCTTACATCGAGATGAGCGCACTCGATCTGGACATCTTCATGGGGACCGCGCTGGTGGACATGTACTCAAAGTGTGGGAGGATGGACATGGCGATGCTCGTGTTTAGAAGAATGAAACAAAGGGATGTGCTCACTTGGACCGCGGTGGTCTCGGGCCTTGCTATGAACGGGATGGGGAAGCTCGCTCTCGAACATTTCTCTCTGATGGTAGGGGAAGGTGTGAAACCTAATGCAGTCGCCTATATCGGCATCTTAAATGCTTGTAGCCATTCAGGCTTGCTAAAAGAAGCTCGGCAACATTTTGAAGAGATGAAAACATTGCATGGTTTAGAGCCCGAGGTCGAGCATTATGGATGTATGGTGGATCTTCTTGGTCGCTGTGGCCGTTTAGAAGAGGCGGAGGCGACGATCAGGAGAATGCCGATGGGCCCTAATGCAGTCATATGGGGATCGCTGCTACATGCTTGCAGAGTACATAGGGATACGAACTTGGCCGAGAAAGCGGCGAAGCACGTTATTGAACTGGAACCTGGTCTGGATGCGGGATGTTCAGTTATACAACATATACATGGATTCTGGCAGGCAGGCGGATGCCTCGAAGATCCGGCGACTGATGGAAGGGAGAGGGGTTAAGAAGATGGCTGGGTTTAGCTCAATTACGATAGGTGGCAAGGCCCATAAGTTCATTGCGGGAGACCAGTCGCACCCAGATGCGAGGATAGAGGAGACGATGGGTGAGATCGTGAGGAGATTGAAGGCGGCAGGATACTCACCGATGACTACAAATGTGTCGGTGGAGATGGACGAAGAGGACAAGGAGCAGGCGTTGTTCGGTCACAGTGAGAGGATGGCAATTGCTTTTGGGATCATGAAACTTGGAGGTAACCTCCCAATCCACATTGTCAAGAACCTGAGGGTCTGTGAAGATTGCCATCACGTAATTAAGTTGATTACTAAGATTTGGAGTCGGGATATCGTGGTCAGGGATCGTAGTCGATTCCATCATTTTCGGGATGGGATGTTTCTTGCAATGACTTTTGGTGAGTTGGGACACATGTTTATCCCATTGTTTCAGAGAAACACTCTGAAAGTTGTGTCTTTGAGTAGCATTAAAGAGTGTTAGCCAACTTGTAAAAGAGGATGGAAGTCCAGACTTGAGCTCCAGTAGGACCAGTACCAGAGGCAAAGACAATAGCTACAGAAGTTGAGGCATCAACTCGACAAATTATGCCGAAAAGAAGAGCTATATTGGTCACCAAGATCAAAATCAAGAAGCAAGTTACTCGGGAAGACTGACAGACTATTGTACACAAGGAACTCAGATGTATAATTAAATTTCAACTGCAGAAACATTTGAAATATGATGGTTTTGGAGCAGTTCCAACAGGTCTATACTGAGCCACTGAGGAGTTATTCCGGGATATTAACGATTACCAGAAGGAACTTCTGCAGACAATGCAAAGAAAATTAAGGGATTCCCACATGGATATTTTACATCTTTGCTGGGGATTGAGTCGAGGAAGCCACTTCCACAAGGGTCCTTCAATATCAGCAAGCTCAGGTACTTCCCTTATCAATTCTCTCACTTCTTCAGTGCTTGCCTTATTTCCAGCTTTCCTAACATAATTGCCTATTGCTAATCTTGAACAAAACCATGAAGTAAATGTGCTCGTGATTTTGTAACTTCCACATTGCTTTCAACTCGATGCTAGAAATGTTGTTATATTTGCACTATAAACCGAATTTGTTTCGATCAATATGGAGATCTCAATGAGCTATAACCAAAGTGCTACACTGGGGGGTTCCTTCATGATTGGGTTTTAAGATTTGACCTAGTAGACACTAGACATACTCAATTTTGGTGCTCAACTTCAAATTGACTATTTCATTTAAATCCATCTCTAAAGTCTATCCCAATTCCCTTCATTTAAAATGTGATCTATGTTGCACGAACACAGTAAAATGGTGCCCATATCTATGTCTCCGTGTTCGTGCAATATAATGATTACTTATTGTACCTATCTGAAAATGTTAGTTTCTCATACCCATATCGTGTCCTTATCCATATCATGTTTGTATTCATGCAATAGGGTGTCACTAACATAAAAGATGTCATTTATAGCCTATCGTGATGGAATCTTATCTATTAGGTAATCTATTATCCCTATGCATGAACATAATAAACACCAAAACAGGAAATTTTCTGCATTCATGAACTGTAGTATCCATCTATGGAGAAGAAGTTTGATCGGAACAATTATGCTCTCTGGAATTGATGACAGTCCATACTCTCTTGTTGCTTATGCAGAATACAGATTTTCTGATTGCATGATGGCATGTCCAAGGACACGGCACTCAAGTATGAAGGTGCACAACGGGTTTACGAGGGCGGAACTAGAAATTTGAACTAAGGTGGGCTGGAATGGGTTGGGGCGTGTTCTGAGTCATATGGAAAATAAAAACACGGAGAAAAAAGAAAAATTGGGGTGGGCTCTGGTTCCACCTTGGTTACAATGCAAAAATCAGAAGCATCTCCTCATTCAAGTAAAGACAACTCGGGGTCCAGTTTTGCAGAAGGCAGCAGATACCAAGTGGAACCTATCTCAGAATACATCTTTGGCAGATAATTCAAACTGTTTAGCTGTGCAATTCTGCAACTGTTTTGAAACCGTGAGGGGGTGTCAAACACACTCAGAACATGGTTTAGTAGCTTCTTGTGTTCATCGGTTTGTTCTCTTCCATATAAAGCAACAAAAGAGAAGAATTTATCAAATGTACATAGAGGACACAAATTAGTGATCTGGATTCTGCCATTATTGTTTTTCTCACCAGAACCATACTTACACACATGGCTGGTTACGGACTAACAATAAGCCTTTTTTTTTTTGTGCTATATATGTAAGAAAGCAAATACTAATTATGAACTGTTTTCAATTTTGATGAGCTTCTCTTGATATGAACATTGAACTTCATTGAGGAAACTAAAATGTTTACAGATAATATTTGTAATGCTCACTATAATTATGTATATTATCTTTTGAGACATTATATAGAAAATATATGTTTTCTTAATAAAATAAGACCTTAGCAACTTGTTATCTACATATGTTTGTGTATGATTATTATCTAGTTTCTGTTTGTAGAGCATCCAAAACCAAGACTACAAAGATTTTGGATTTCCTTGATTTAGTTTCGATAGCTTATTTAAGGATTTGTACACATGGCACTAATGAGAGTATTAATATGATTTTTTTTTTATCCGTATGCAAATAATTTCCTTGACGACATCCTTCTGGCATAAATTTCAGAAAAATATACAGCATCTGCACAAACGGAAATATACTGTTTAAACAACAAAATGAACATCAAATGATAGCATCTATGGACGATACGTTACAAACAACAATGCAACGCATAAAAGAGCATAATTGACAATGGAAGTTTTCCAATTAATCCTTTTCGAAAACTCGTCATCAATCAAATGCCTTTATATTACAGCCAGTTACAGACATTCTGTATCGAAGTGTATCCAAAAGGGGAGTCCCAATAAAGTATGCCATGCAACTTGCAAGGAGCCTGCCTTTAATACTTGAAGACATGCCAACTAGTTTTACATATATTCACAATTTTGCGACGCTTGTATTTCGTCCTTTGCAGAGCATCACAGCAAAAGACTGGTCGCGGGCGGTCCTTACTGTTCAAAAATGCCAGCATCCAAGACACAGCAAAATGATTTTTCGGGTTAAAACTCGTCTCAACACCTTTCAAAGATTTTGTAGAGCTTCTCCATTGAAGCAACCTGTAAGACACACAGAAGATGATCATAAGTCTACCATCTTTGGTTAACCTTAAACAATTTTACAAAATAGATATGTAATCACAAGTAAAGGCTTCAAGTATTTCTAAGTTTTTGACAATTCCTAAAATCGATCAGACGCATTAAGCAATATCAGAATAAAAGAAAATACACCAATTAATCATTAGGCCTTTTAAGGATTCAATAGCTGCTGAGTGTCTAGCGTGGAACTTCTGTTACTTGAAAACCAGTGGGCTTTTGTTCAAACAAATATAGGGTGAAAAGAGAAATAATAGCACTCAAAATAGACAAACCATGATAATTTGAAATTATACTCGAAACGGTAGTAGAGATCTGCAGAAAATGATATTGAAATTTGTAAGAATCCCCTTAACTTGATTCAAACATTATCATCATATACATTCAATCACACTAGTTTCTTTAATATATTGGTCTGGGTATCATATCTGGGAAAAGTGTAGGTATCCGGATCCAGATGGGAATCGTTTCTCATCCATATCCAACAGGATCCAGATATGATATTGTACCTGCATCCATATCCTACCGGTTCCGGAATATATATATGTATCCAGCCGTATCCCGAATGGGTCTGGTTAGAATATCTAGACTCAATTGTGTTCCTACATGTAGCCGCACTGTTATCAGCCACTAGCTTGGTGCAATATTCTTTATTCATGAATGATTTATTCTAAAATAAATGAAGAACAGAAGAAATTGTATTATACATTCGCAAGGATTCCTATTACCTCTCAGATGTTGTGGCAGGACTGCATCTAAATCACTAATTTATCATTATAATGTGAATAGAGATAAAAGTGGTGCAGATTATGTTGCACGGACACGGGAAAATGTCTCTATTTTGTCCATACCATCCATGTCCGTATTCGACAACATAGGGACTACATATATACCTATTTGAAATTGTCCATAACCCGTCCATTGTGTCCTTATCCGTACACGTGTCCGTATGTGCAACATAGGGTGCAGATAACACAAAAGTTGAGTAGAAAAATGAGCAAGTAGAGAAAGATGACAAACCTCCACAAAAGTTCCATTTGTAGCCATCACATTTGGCGGTTTAAAAAACAGTCTCATGGAAGGAAACAAGACATGCTGTATTGTCCACTCACGCTGAGCCCATGCAGTTTCTGCCTCAGCAAGTAGTTCAGTATCAATATCATCTGCTCCAACATCATCTAGCATGCAACAAAAGGATTATTAATAATTCAAGAATATATATATATATATATATAATATATATATATATATATATATATATAATAAAATAATATATATATATATATATCTATATATATATATATATATATATATATAAAACTTAAACTTAAACATCCCAGTTTTAGTTAGTATTGGTAGCTATTTTTCATACTTGAATGGAAACATGACAATTCATAACTATGAAGCATGGATGGGTATAAGACAGCTGTATATATGCACTGGAAAGGGAAATTCTTGGAAAAGTACAAGGTGGACCAGGTATACACTTTACAAAGCAGGCAACCATCAATAAGTCAGAACCGAATAACTAAGAATAAATACCAATGAGACACAATATTTCAATAGATTCAGAAATACGCCATCAAGGTTACATAGTAATCATCCAGCGAGTTCAAGTAAAGAAGAAATGATTGTACCACATAGGTGACCACCAAGTATTCGTCAGCTCTAAGTTGTAGTAATCTCACTGCTTACTTTATCATCAAAAGATATGTTTTATAGAAAATATGACAGTCTAACTAAACATGATTAAAGTTTTTGTGTTTCATTTATCCTTGTAGAAGCTCTAAACTGAAAGAAAAAGAAATGCTGAAGTGCAAAACGACATCTAATGAGCAAGCTTGAAGGATACATACACGAAAAATTACAACATTAAAGAGACAAGGAGATGTTTAAAAGAAAAGATAAAATAAACTTATATATCTAAATTAGCACTTTATAGATAATGATAGCTAACACGAGAACCTCTATTTATGAACTCTAAGTTTGTAAGGTGAGAAATGTGCCCAAATGTGTTATATTCTCATAGTGTATATTCTACAAGTGGCACATATCAAAACTTCTTAAAGCTATACGCCCCAGCATCACGACTCCTGCTAGCGAATGGTTGGGAGGGTCAAATGGTACACACACACACACCCGTCCCCATTTCATGTGGAGGATGCTTCCTCACTCAAACCAGTATTTCAAAGCTTGTTAAGGAGGTGTGAGTCGGTGATGACCAAAAGGCCTAGGCAGGGGACCCAAGGCAGCGAGGCAGGTGCCTCGACTTAATATTAAGAGGGGATGTAGTAGGCATGTTGAGACTGGCTTGTGACCGGGACTACTTATTGTGGTTTCCACCTAATTAGTGGATAAATGTATAAGTAAAATATTATAAGCATCAGATGCAAATCTTGTTGTTCATAATGCATACACAAGTGTTCGATTAAGAAACAACTGAGCCTGACAGTGGACGTCACAGTCAGTCAGACAAAAATTTAATGGGCTAGGCAACCTAGCATCTGAAACACTTAGGTAGACGCCTAAGGTGACGAGGTGGGGCCCTTAATAGAATTAAGCATGGCTACATGTGAAACTCCAATATTTAGTGCCACGTCGAGTAGACAGTAGGAGTTTGATGGGTTTTATTGAAGTGTATAGATCTATATGTACATCTGGGTTATCCATTTTGGCAAGTTAGGCGAACTGATGTCCACATGGGCCCAAAAACGAGTCATGAACTGGTGAGCCTGTGGGTCAAGGCGTGACACTCAGTGGATCGTGTTTCACTGGAACGAGGTTGGACAATTTGCAGGAGCTACGGCAAGGATGTCGTCTCTCTGAGGGGGAAGATTGTAAAATATCAATAATTAGTCCCACATTGGATAAAGGATGAGAGTTTAGTTAGTTTATACTGGAGCCTATGGATCTAATGTGTACATCCGGGTTTACCATTTTTGACAAGTTGAGTCAAGTGATTGCACATGGGCCCATGCACAGGTCATGTCCTGGCGGTAGCGGGGCCAGGGTGTGACAACATTTCCTGTTTTCTACATATTTTCAGATTCAGGGTCTCAGACACAACTTTGACATAATTTAGATTATAAATATCAATAATTAGTCCCACGTTGGACAAAGGATGAGAGTTTAGTTAGTTTATATTGGAGCCTATGGATCTAATGTGTACATCCGGGTTTACCATATTTGGCAAGTTGAGTCTCAAGTGATTGCACATGGGCCCATGCACAGGTCATGTCCTGGCAGTACCTTGGGCCAGGGTGTGACAACATTTCCTGTTTTCTACATATTTTCAAATTCAGACACAACTTTGACATAATTTAGATTATATTCATTCTACTAACTTCTTATAGCAGGAAATGTCTAATGTTCAAGTATAAGCTTTTCACTCCTGTGATTGGTAATAAATTTGGCTTCTTAAACTATCATATTTTTAACAAAACCATCAAAGAAACACATTTTCTAACTTAAATTACCATATAAAATCCAAATGCAAGAATAAATTGAGTAACATTTTGTGCAAACGACAAAAACCTATTAGGCACAGAAAAGGATACCAGGAACAGTTGATTGCTTTCCCGTGTAACTAATCTCACGTTGACCTATATTTTTCTTGTAGAATTGAATTCCATTGCCTGAGGGATTTGGAAGAACGGGAGGATGCATAGCATAGAAGTTGGCTATAGCAGCTGAAATTGTTTGGAAACATTCTCTTTCATTATCCCAGTCAACCTACAAAAGATGACAGCACATTAGTCATATACAACTCACGAGTGACACAAAACACGAGAAAATAAACTACTAAGTAAATAATATTTATGTGTGAACTATTCAATTATAAGATTTCGGATGATAGGAGAGTGAAGATTTTCAGTGATTATCAAAGAAAAGCATTTTCTACAGCTCTTCATATAAAAGTAGTATATCACATACCAGAAAATTAGACAACTTCAGAACTGTCTAAATTAAATAATGGGTAGTTTTAATATGTTTCACCATTCACATTAGTATGTTAAGTATTAGTTATTAGGAGCAGATTATAGTTCGACTCTCCATGAATAGCAAGAAGGGGTTTGGGACACCTTTTAAAACGCCTTCAATAGAAGGCATTTTTTCTACCCAAAGGTTTTCATCAAATAACGGAAATATAATCCAGAAACAAACAAATATTGAATAACTTCAGTGTACTTAACCACCACATACAAGTTCTCGTACACCCTTAAGTGAAACAGTTAACTAATCACAAAAATAAATTTCAGTGTTAAAAGGCATACATCGTTACCCAAGCTCAACAAAAATTCTGGAACATGATCCATGTCAGGTGTGTACTGTTCGATCACGACAGGAAGCCTTATCAGATTTCCTTCTTGATCTATGTGTATACAGAAGTAGTCACCAAGCAATTCCGCTTTTTCCTTGAGCAAATCAGTATTCATCTGGTAAAAGGCAGACATCACTATAAGAAGGTAAACATCTTTACCTCGGAAGCCAACCAAGTTGCGATAAAGTTGCAAAACAATCAGTAAAACACTTGATTCACTGAAATTTCAAAGAAAATATACAGAACAAATGAAACGAAATGAAATGAAATACTTAATGACGAATGACCCTAAGAAATCATGCAGTTGTACTTTATGGTGCCAACAGAGTAATAATCAAAGCATAAGCCAGAAGAAACAATTTTAGAATGAACAATATAGCAAAAGTACTATTAGGAGAAAATGTATGAAAGATGGCAGTAGAAAGCTAAAAAACGACGTGCTAATGCCACCTGCACTGTAGTACATTCTAAACTTCTTAGCAAGAGTCTGTTGCATTATTGAAAAATCCAAACCCTATCCTTGAATCATCTGTCACCCCTAAAAGCACGAGAGAAAATATGATAAAAGAAGATATCAGTGAAATGGATCACCTCTGTAAGACAGTTCAAGGTTTGACAACAGACAATAGTCAGTCTCAGTTTACATACTTCCTCCTTCGCTGTCTTGTGTGTGTGGGGCCCAACATCAGTGGGCAAGTGAAAACAAGAATTAGAAAGTGCATACCAAAAAGGACATTACTCAATACAGTTTCAAGATTAAACATGAGATATTGATTCAACCAACTTCCAATTTCATTTTCAAATTCTGTCACAATCAGAATTTGCCCAGTTTGTAACTCTGTACTGCTAGCTAGGAGGTTACTGTAATGTGTTTTATTTAAATTATTTTTCAGTGACTATTCAATACGAGCAATATAGTCTTTGATCCTTTATCCTTTGGGAGGTAATTAGGTAAATAAACCAAGGTTTGCAGTATAGGTGATGTGGGACCATCCATGGACCTGGACCGAGTCTGTTTGGATGATGGATTGATATATCTTTTTAGATTTTTCAATTTAAATATCTGTTTGCTAGGATTAGCCTAAATAAGGAGAATTTTCTCTCTTTGAGTTTGTTAGGGATTTGAATTATTTTAGTGAATTTAGAGATTTATTTTATCTACATTTTACTGAATTTAGAGATTTATTTTATCTTCTTGCAATTGTTTTCTAGTTTACAAATAGTTTGTAAGTTCAAAAACTATTAATTGAAGAATTGAATAATGAATTGAGAAAAATCTACTTTTGAGTTGGTATGGTGCGATGCCAAAATCCTAGAGTGGATCTTTCTTATGTTCTTCGATGTTGCAGACGTTGACGTCGAGTTGGGTCTTAAGTACAAAAGTTCAACATCAAGATCCAACACCACCTACACGCAATTACAAAATAGGGTATCCCCATTAATTACAACTCAATTTTTTTTGCATTGACATTAAATTATTTGTGAAAAAATTGTTAGTAGTTAATTATTTCAAAGATCTTTAAAAGCTTCCCCGTCCAATTTTTTACACTCCTAATTTCCATACTAATCTTATTTCCTCTGTCTTTGTCCCGCATCAAATTGCTATCAGAGTCCCAGTTTAGAAATATTTTTAATACGTAGGTAAAAGATGTAAAAATACATGCCCAAAATTTCTTGCAACAAATTTGTTCTATAATTGATGTTGCATTTGACAAGATAGATAATTTCATTATTCATATGCGTGCTGACATGAAAAAGTTATTCGATTAAGTTTTCAACCATATTAAAGCATAAACTATTGCTAACAATGATCTTATATCTTTAGAAAATACATTAGTAGAACCTATTGAGCATGTTGTAGTTAAGTCAACAAATAGATCCATGTTTGAGACTAGGCTTAGGTTTAAACCGTTAATAAATTTTACCTTTATATCATCGTTAGAAGAATTAAATAGGTCATTTGATGGATCTAATGAATTTAAAGAACCTATTAGGTCTTCTTAATACTTTGAAATCGCCCCAATAATGAGACATGTGAACAATTTAGATTATATGTTTTTTATGAATAATTGTAAGCTTGCAGAAATAATAATTGATTGTAGGAACGATCATTTTGTTTCTTAGGACGCACTGAGAGTGTCGGAGACAACCACCATTTATAAAGGTGCTTGATGTTACGTCCCTAGTGGATATTTCGCTTCTTCCACCTCCACGTCCGTCAGTACCGTCGTAGAATTTTGTCGCCTTTTTAGAAGTCTGTGAGACTAGACTACCAATGCAGAGGCCTCCGACATGGCCGATTTAGAGGGCATCACTAGAAGCATAACTCTTGGATTTCACGCTTACATGAAATTTAAAGCCGAATAAATGATGCGAGACCATCCATAGACCTTGACCCGAGTCCAATTTGTAGATTGGATTAATACATCTTTTCAGATTTTTCAGATTAAATATTTTTTTAGGATTAGCCTAAATGAGGAGAATTTTACCTCTTTGATTTGGTAAGGGATTTGACTTATCTTAGTGATAATAAGGAGAATTTTATCTCTTTGAGTTTGTAACGAATTTTATCTCTTTGTTTTATCTTCTTGCAATTGTTTTTGTAGTCTATAAATAATTTGTAGGTTCAAAAATTATTAATTGAAGAATTAATTAAGAAGTCTATTTTTGAGTTTGTATAGTGTGATGCGAAAACCATATAGTGGATCTATTTTATCTTCTCTTCGTTGCTGATGTTGACCTCGAGTTAGGTCTCGAGTACAAAAGTCCAACATTTAAATCCGATGCCACCTACAAGGCCAATAGAAAATAAGGTATTCCCAAAATCGGATTCCTATTAATTACAACTTGATTTTTTTTCTATTAAATTAGTTGTGATAAATTGATAGTGGTTAATTGATTATAGACTATGTTACCCGGACTCTCCACTTTAAGGAGAAGTACCCGTGTCGACCCTTTAGGACATGGGTATGGGTATGGGTATGGAATCCGTATCCGATCCTCCATGGTGACAATCGGATCCTTCATGGTGACAATCGAAAGACTGGTAGTGAAGTAGATAGTTTATTTTAATGTGGTAATGATGTAGATAGTTTATTTTAATGTGGTAATGGTGTAGATAGTTTATTTAATATGGTAGACTGGTAGTTAAGTAGTAGGGGAGCTGAAGGGACAGTCCCTTAGGGACTTATTCAACTAGTTGAGTAAAGTTTACTAGTAATTTATAATTACAGGTTGTCTTTTTACGAAACCTTAGTCATATCCCCGTACCCATACCCAAAATTTGGATCCTTTTTAGCCGAGTCCGTGTGTCCTTCAATTATGAGTTTGAAGGACCCGACTCTTGGATATGTACCCGTACCCGACACCCGTACCCGAGTCCAGGTAACATAGATTATAGATCTCTAAAAGCTTCTGCATCTAATTTTCCCTAGACTCCTAATTTTCATACTAATCTTATTTCTTGAGTCCTTATACCGTGTCACTAGGTATTAGTATTGATTTTGAACCCTTCTTATAAGTATTAGTATATAAGTATATATGGTATCAGCCGTTCTGGATCAGTCTGAAGTTCTTCGTTCCGTAAAGCCAAAAAAAAATTAAAACTATTTAAAAATAAAATATTTAATACATTTAGGTATAGTTTTATGTATTATTTGTTTTCTTATCAACTATGATTGGAATAATATTCAACTGTCATGAATTGTTTACCTACAATAAATAGTGTCAAATGGAATAATGTCAAGATCAATGATTTGTGTGAATATACACACACAAGCAGGGGCGGATGTATGTGGGGGCCACTGGGGGTGGGGCCCCCAGTGGATTAAAAAAAAAATTAGCAGAGCAGTAACTTTAAATTGTGGCCAGCAGTAGCTAGCGACCAGCAGCAACTTTGCAGAAGAAGTAGGCGTTTGCCCCTAGTAAAAAAAAAGTAAAAAATTAAATGGGTGAAATGAAAGCTAGCAGAAGAAGCCAGCAGCAACTTTGCATACAGCTGGGCCCCACTGAGTCCTGACCATAAGGGGAAAAAAGAATCCATCAGCAGACTCATTGCATATGGCTGGGCCCCACTAAGTCATGACCATAGAAAAAAAAGAAGAATCCATCAGCATCACGCAGCAGCAAGTAGCAATTCCAAACCCTTTCTCTTGTATTTTTTCCTTTCTTTCTCTTCAGCCTCCACGGTTCCACAGTTCCACTTCCACAAAAAAAAAATTTAGAAACATGTTGCTGCTAGTGGAAGAAAAAAATTGTTGAAGGCTTGAAGCCCGAAGGAGGAGTAGAGGACGGAGATCGGAAGAGCTGCTATCGGAAAAAAAAACTACAAAGGTAAATTTCAAAATCAAATTAGCTCAAAATTAAGTTATGTCAAAATTAAATTTGTCAATTTGTAAAGTATTTAATTAAGAAAATGTGTTTATATTTGTATTTGTAGAATTGATTTGTGAAATTGAAAGTCTGAATATGGAAAGATTTTTTTTAACAAAAATTATCACATGAAAGCAAGGGCGGATGTGGGGGCGGGGGGGGGGGGGGGGGGGGGGGGGGGGGGGGGGGGGGGGGGGGAAAAATAGTAGAGCAGTAACTTTAAATTGTGGTCAGCAGTAGCTAGCGACCAGCATCAACTTTGCAGAAGTAGGCGTTTGTCCCCAGCAAAAAAAAAGTAAAAAATTAAATAGGTGAAATGAAAGCTAGCAGAAGAAGCCAGCAGCAACTTTGCATACGGCTGGGCCCCACTGAGTCCTGACCATAGGAAAAAAGAAAGAAAGAAGAATCCATCAGCAAACTCATTGCATATGGCTGGGCCCCCACTAAGTCATGACCATAGAAAAAAAAAAGAATCCATCAGCAGCACACAGCAGCAAATAGCAACTCCAAACCCTTTCTCTTGTCTTTTTCCTTTCTTCTCTCTCAGCTCCACGGTTCCACAGTTCCACTTCCACCAAAAAAAAATTTAGAAACATGTTGCTGCTAGTGGAAGAAAAAAAGATGTTGAAGGCTTGAAGCCCAAAGGAGGAGTGGAGGACGGAGATCGGGAGAGCTGCTATTGGAAGAAAAAAAACTACAAAGGTAAATTTCAAAATCAAATTAGGTCAAAATTAAGTTATGTCAAAATTAAATTTGTCAATTTGTGAAGTATTTAATTAAGAAAATATGTCTATGCTTGTATTTGTAGAATTGATTTGTGAAATTGGAAGTCTGAATATGGAAAGATTTTTAAACAAAAATTATCACATGAAAGTGCAACTAGAACTGGAAGTTCAGGGAAGGGTGCATCTAATAATCCTCAACAGCCATGTTCTTCAACTTCAGTTAGTAGAACAATTGTTGATTTGAATAGCCTCCCTTCAATACGGCAGAAGAAAAAAAAATTCTGAATATCACCCAAACCAAATTGATGAAATTAGAAGAGGTTATTTGCAAAGGGGCCTTGTCAACCCCATGGCCATGATTTTCCTAAGAAAATAATTGGAAAAAATTGTGTCGATTTCTCGGTTTAGTTTGATCAATATGCTAATTGGCTAGAGTATAGTGTGAAAGAAGATAAAACGTATTGCTGTGTTGTATTTGTTTAGGCCGGATCATTTTGACAATCAAGGTAGTAGTGGCGCATTTGTAATTGATGGTTTTTGCTTGGAACAAAACAGAGATGTTAGATTCTCATGATGGTTTGGTTAATAGTGCTCATAATTTGTCATTGAAGAAATATGAGAATCTAATGAGACAAGAGCAATCCATTGCAGTTGCTCTTCATAGACAATCAGATATTGTGAAAAATGAATATCGAATTCGTTTATATGCTTCAATTGATGCTTGTAGATTTTTGTTGCACCAAGGGTTACCTTTCCGTGGTCATGATGAGACTGAAGCTTCTAAAATAGAGGAAATTTTCTTGAAATGATTAAAGTATACAGCTGATCAAAATAATTTTGTTCGCAATGTTGTTCTTACAAATGCTCCAAAAAATCATCAAATGGTTGTTCCGGGCATTCAAAAAGATATTGCTATGTTTTGCACAAGAAATAGTACAAAATATACTTGAAGAGTTTCAAAATATTTTTTCTCATTGATGGTTGATGAGTCTAGTGATGTATCTGACAAAGAACAAATGGTTGTGGTTTGCGATTTGTGACTCATGTGGGAATATGAGAGAAAGATTCATTGGTGTTGTTCATATGAAGAGACTTCTGCTTTATCTCTAAAATCTGCTATTGATAATTTGTTTGCTGATCATGATTTGAGTTGATGAAAGTCGGGGTCAAGGCTATGATGGGACAAGTAACATGAGGGGTGAATTCAGTGGGTTGAAAACTTTGATTATGAATGAAAATGAGTCAACGTATTATATTCATTGTTTTGCACATCAATTTCAATTAGCTCTTGTTGTCGTGGCTAGAAACTGTGATATTGCAGACTTTTTTAATACGATTTCTACCTTGATGAATGTTGTGGGAGCCTCTTGTAAGCGTAAAGATATGGTTCGACAAAAGCAAGCAGAAAAGTAGCAAAAGGAATCATGAGTGGTTCGATTGAGACGGGAAAGGAATTGAATCAAGAGTTAAGTCTTAAGAGGGCCGGAGATACACGTTGGGGGTCTTATTATAGATCATTGTTGAATTTGGTTGCTTTGTTCTCTTCTGTGGTTGAAGTTCTTGAAGTGTTTCATGTGATTACGGATTCATCGAACAAAAGCCCAAGCACGTGGTCTATTGAGGTATTTGCAATCATTTGATTTTGTCTTCAATTTGTAATTAATGCTAAGTTATTATAGATCATGAATGAGTTGTCATTGGTTTGCAGGTATTTGCAATCATTTGATTTTGTCTTCAATTTGCAATTGATGCTATATATTAGGGATCACAAAGAGTTGTCATTAGCTTTGCAAAGTAAAGATGAAGACATTCTAATGCTATAGCACTTGTCAAAGTGGCTAAGGGGCAATTGCAAGCGATAAGAGATGATAGATGAAAATCTCTCCCAAGATCACCATATTTTGCAATGAGAACAAGATTGACTGTTGGATATAAATGATGAATATGTTGATCCTTACCATCATCGACGTTAAAAGCAACACTACTAATGAATTTCATTATCATGTGGAATGCTTTTATGCGATTATGGATAAGCAACTCTGGAGATTAATGATGATTCAATGAGGTCAATTCGGAGTTGCTTATTTGTTGTGATAGCTTGAATCCACGTGATGATTTTTGGTGATTTTAACACATCAAAGTTGACAAGGTTGGCTCAATTGTATCCTAATGATTTCTCTCTTATTGAAGCATGACTCTTGAGCATCAATAGAGACATACATTATGGATGTCGAAAATGATGGATAGATTTAGTCAATTGAAAGGATTGGTGATCTATCTAGATTGCTAGTGCAAACAAAAAATACCTTTCGTACCCTTTGGTGTATCGGCTTTTGAAGTTAGCATTGATTTTGCCTATAGCAACAGCAAGTGTAGAAAGACGTTTCTCTGCAAAATATTGTCAAGACGGATTTACGAAATCGAATTTGTGATCAATTGTTAAATGATTGTCTTGTATGTTTCATAGAAAAAGAGTTGTTTAGTAGTATTACAAATGATGTTGTAGTTAAACGTTTTCAAAGTATGAAAACTTGTAGAGAACAATTGTGAGATCTTTGAGATGCAATTTTATTGTATGGAAACTCGTAGAGAACAATATCTACCTTTTATATAAAAATTAGCCCTTATTTGGGTTTTATTTTGAGTGGTTTGTATGTTCAATTTTCAATTATGTTGCTTGTTTCTATATGTTGATTTTTTTTTGAATTTGGGGGTGTGTCTCCGAACCCCTTATGATTGTGCCTCTAGTAGAATTTCATTCTGGATCCGCCACTGCACACAAGTGGTAATAGTTTCATCGTGACAATAAGAAATCTTATCAGCATACTGTAACATGCTGATCTTTGGTATGACCGAATCATTTTGTTAACAATGTGCTTTTTTCCATAATTCTCTCCCTCAATGTTGGTATCGGCCCGCTAATCGGCGGTATTGGTAGGGGTCAGCATTGGGCTGGACATGCCAAAACTAATACCATACCTATGAACGTGTTGGAATCCACCGATAGTGCAAACTAAACGAACTTAATCACATCATGCCATATAGTTCATCAACATGGAATGGGATCCGTGACATAAATGATTTAGTCTTTCACAAGACAAGAATACAATTGGTAAATATCAGACTCCCTAAAAGAAATTTCCTGATGATAAATATTCAGATATTCAAATGATCAAAGTTTAAAAATGCAAACTAACTTTAGTCTTTTAAAACAACTTAAAACTTTCAGTGCACACTTAGCTCATAATAATGGTATAGCTTGTTTCTTCGCCTTCTAACATTGTTTTGACCCTTCTTTAAATTGATGCATGAATCATACTCCACCTCCATTGGAGGTCATTTTCTATGATAATATATCCTCTATAAACCAAGGGGGTACAGTTTTCTTTATAACTACTCCCATTTATACAATTATCATTTAATTTAAACACAACCAGGATACACTTCATAAACAGAAGAAACAATACCAAAGGTATTTCGAGTTAAGAGAAATTGATCACTATCAGCAAAAATGAATTGAAATGATTTCCCATCAAGAACTGGTAGTAAGCAACTGATTAATAAGATAATATGCAGTAAGAAACACCATTCCAATAATGTTTGAAACAATGTATATGAATATTGGAGCATGAGAGCCCCAAGAATATGGTGATTGGTGATTGGTGAAGGGAATATGGTGATTGGTGAAGGGAATATGGATATTCGGGCACATTAGCATTGTCAATCTATTGTAGAGTACAAGTGCAGGGAATATGGTGATTGGTGAATAATCCATAATCAACAAAATGGAACTAGTAACATAATCAAGAACTACCACATTGATTCTTAACTTCCATATGAAAAGCAAGAAAGGTATAAACCAACCATGGTTAACTCTTTATTTTAGTATAGATAAGCAATCAAGAATTCGTATCGACAGATTATATAATATCTGATATAATATCTGCACCCCTGATAGCGGACACTAAATGGACAGTAAACATTTGAAATTAGATGAAACAACTAAATAGAGCTGAAAAGCAGATAAGGATTTGTGTAGCCAATGCCAAAATATTGGGATAGAAATGTTTTTTAACCAGACACTAGTAACTTCAACTCAGGAAAATCATACTGACATCTAGATGATCAGAAGAGAGCGATAAAGACGATGCAACAATGGAAAAATACCATCACCATCAAAGCAGTACAATATGTCGACTCATGTCCTCCCGAGGCATCTTCCTAAAAAGTTATCAAGCATTCAATATACATTTCAGTTTGCTCACAGATTGAAGAACAATAGAAACCTTTGAACAAGAAACAGATGATAATGACAGATGTTCTAAAAGAGTTCTTGCCCTAGGATGTATAACATCCCTGAATCAATAACCCAAGAACACACGCTAGGAAGAAGACAAGATGTATGAATACCTGAAGTTCCATTTGAAGAGGCCGTTAAGGAAGAAGATTTTGATAAGCCAAAAAATTTGATACTCAAAATAGAGATTATCTCACGTTTTGCTGTCAATGCTAGAACACAACAGCAACAAGTGGCGTCATCAGGCCATCAACATGGGAGTTTGTATGAATTACGATTAGTTGGTTGCTTGCACAACAAAAGCAACAAGCAACAATTGTTGTTCTCTCCGGTAGCAATGAGTACAATGAGAATACCATCCTACGCCTTCTCTTGAATCATGACCCTCAAATCGACAACCATGACAAACTTCACATCCTTGGCAATGTCCTCCACTTGGTAAGACTACAATAGCAGATCTCTATTTAAAGAATAACCAAGAGAGAGGAAAGACGAAGAGGATGAAATACTCGATGAAGCGAAGACAAATGACCCAACTAGTCCATTTCATACCTAAGATTGGAATGAAACTTTGCAACATGTAACATCACCCTCTACTGTCTTACAAGTACAACATTAACATCTGCATAAATTGGTTGTATAGGTCAGGTTTTTAACACATGACGAATTAAAAAAGCCATAATAATCTTCAGATCTCGCCTATCTACAGATTGAAACAATCCTGATACAGTCGATAAATCCGAGTGTTGTTGTATGTAGCCGTGTATGCGTTTTATTTGCTTCCAAACTTGTACGCTGATCATGTTATAATTGACCCTCTGCTCCATAATATTTCATAACCAAGTCGAGATCAGGGAATTCTTCTATCTCCAATTTAAATCTTTGTATTGGTTGCAACTGGAGGAGTGACGACTTATAGCTTTCCCTTTCACTACAAGCCATCCCCACTAAAACAGCCCAATGGTCATAGTTTGAACTTTGAAGTCTTTTGACCACAAGGTTTGGAGGGAAAGCATGAGAATAAAGTTGGAGAATGCAAAGACTTCCATGAGATTCAGATTGCAAACCACCAACCAGACTTCAAATCAGTCGTGAGACTGCTACCAATAAACTAGATATAAACACCGAGATTGAGTTTGTCTCTACCAACTCAAACATGATCCTTGGAAACTAGGTCTCCACAACTACAAATAGAAAGAGCCTTTGAAACTCCAGAACAATACAGGACTGTCTAAAGGAAATTTAAGAAGATATCGATAAAGAACAATGAAGATGGAGAAGGAAGAGGTGGGTTCTCATAACCTAGATAAAAATGGCTCCATGTTAAGCTCTATGGTATACAAGGAAGAAGAGGAGATAGAGGGAAATAATCAACTATTGATATTTAGAGCATTACCAAACTCAAAATATGCAACCAATCAATTCATACAATCAGTTAATATGAACAGGGCATTCTGAAGTAGATCATACACTAGACCCAACAGACTGGAAGAACCAGGTGGGCGAAGCATTCAGCTCCTCGAGTCTCGACTTATTCCAACCTAATGGATGAATTGAGAGCTCCGGTAAGCATAGGACTAGGAGTGGGGTTTTGCATGTATTCCTATCTCCAAAATACCTTAAACAAATGTAATAAATAATAATTATATGGTATAATAGTTAAGATCCAACTTGATCTAAGATTCAGTAAGGCACAAATATCGTCTTGTTCAAAGATGCAAAGAGGGTAAAGGGCATCACAGTGCCTCGAGGCTCCTATTTATGCAGGAAACATGCAAAGAAGATCCAACCAGATTATAGCTGTATATGTGACTTAATTTTCACCCCTTTTCTAATATTACATCACTCTAATCATTTAATGGTCCAGCAGGACCCAGAGTTCCACCATCAGTGAGTTGATAGGACCACAGAGAACTATCTTGTTAGACATTTATTAGAAAAGATTATGCAAGATAATCATCATTATCATCATATCTCATCCAAGCCTTCTCCCGTCAGAATGGGGTTGGCTATTGAGCATAACAAAGCTTCATAAAAATTGACTAGTTTCAATGACCGGCTATTAATTTGACATCAACTATCGATCATGGTGAATCTGGTGCCAAAAGACCTAGCTAGTGTAACTATAATCCAGAGATAGCCTTGTCATCAATCCTAGATGGCCAGTTGGTGGGTAGGTATACCTACCTTTTTGGTCATGTTAACTGAGCTTATGCAACAAATGAGCACTCTCCAAGTTCCCCTAGATTATCAAGAGACTAGACAAAGAGGTAAGATGATACAAGTAGATCAGGTGTTACTAGTATGTTTAATATATTGACAGATAAACACAAATTACTTGATTTGTTGCCTTTGGGGAAGCCCTTGTAATTACTATTGAATTATTCTAAATGCTTTGGAATGTATTCATCCCCTTTGGTGATTGAAGGTTTCCCTATCCTTTTCCACTTAAAATATAACCCTCCCAAAACATGCCATCAATCCAGCAAGGATTATGTCCTAACGCTAAGAAATATAACTTCCATCAGAAACTCATAAGCCAATGTATTCGGAGTATATATATTTGTAACATCTCAATAATGGTCTTTACCTGTATCATAGCCACTAGGATGTTGAAAACATCACAAAGGCTGCTTAAGATAAGAACACTCATTATACCTTTTTACCTTGGATGTTTGAATAGCATGCGCATACATCCATAAAAGAAAAAAGCTCAATTGATAAAATGGTACTACATACTTGTTAGCAAAATATATGCAGATAATACAAGAACATAGTAATTTATCAATAAAAAGCAAGTTCTTCAAGGGAAAGTTTATTTACTTCTGCAATTTTCCTTTTGAGATCGTCATTCTTATCACCCAATGAATCCAAGTCTTCCTCTTTCAAGGCTATCATTAATAACTCCAAAAGAGGAGCTGGATCGCTAAGTTGGATGGCATTGAACTTGCCAAATCGACTTACAACTTGTTGATAGATAAGTTCTTTGCTGATACAAAAGGCAACATTTCAATCAATACCAGCTAAACTATTAAAGCTATTTATAACCAGAAATCTTCACGTATGTGAAAGAAAAAAGACATTGCTATTCACTAGTAACATTCTGCAGGAAGTAGGACAATTAAATAGAGATCTGCAATAGAAAAAGGACGTTCCAGTCACACGAGGCTCCCACTTATGCAGGATCTGGGGGCGTCAAGATGTATACAGCCTTACCCACATATATATGGAGAGACTGTTAATGACTCAAACCTGCATCCTCCAGGATGCAAACATAGATCTGCAATGAAATGTATAGAGAGGTAATTCAAATTTTGTATCACAAATTCATAATTATAATCTTCCTTGAGATCTCTAAGTTGAATGAAGTGTTAAACGCACATATTAGTAAACATATCTTCCCTGATCTCTTCTCTCTCTTCTCTCTCCTCTCTCTCTCTCTCTAATGACACCACAGGGGAGTTCGTAAATGTCATATGCTTATTGGTAGTGTTTCCTCTCCTTATGAATTTTTAAGTTCTTCTTCATGCAAAACTCAACAATTCTGAAATATTACAATGTCTATTATGTTTACTCAAATGTCATCGAGTTGAGCACTTACCTATAAACTCCCAACCCCACCCCCTCTCAAGGAGAACACTGAGTAAGAACAATTATTGCTGCAATATACACTCATTTTGAGCATCTCACCCTCTCTCTCTCTCTCTCTCTCAAAACACACAAAAGGGGGGAGAGAAAAGTATCACGCATTAAATCGTGAAATCCAATGCATCCATTCAAATGTAATTCAGAGCAAAAGTTCTCAGCAGCCATCATTGTGTAGGGCGTCGAAACCCAAGATTCCGCTCAAATTCTTAAAGTAACACAAATAAAAATCTCAGTATATCCCTCATAGGCCACATCTGGCCAGCAAAAACAATTGTTGTTCTCATGAGCTTCTCTGGGACCACCAATTAGTTCATGTGATTCAGGTTGATTGCAAACATTAATTTGTACTTCAATACCATAAACTTTCACATTTTGGCACTTCAATACCATAAACTATTTTTATTAGCAAGTCGATACCACAAACTTTTTTTTCCACTTAAATACCTTCAACTATCGCTCTGTTGCAAGTTCAAGCTAACGGAAAGTGCCAAAAAGGCCATAATGACCCTTGTAATTATTGCATAATAAAATTGATTTTTCATTTCAAATTTAATTAAAAGATTAATAATTCATGTCCGAACCTAATCAAAAATTAATTTTCCTTATACTAAAAAATCTAAATTAAATATTCATTGTACCAACACAAATCTAAATTTCATTATTCATTTCAAATTGATCATTCATTTTCCTAATCCTAACCTAACCTAAAATTAATTATTCAGTATCCTAAAAAATCTAAATGAATTATTCAACATATTAATACAAATCTAAATTTAATTATTCATTTCAAATTGATTATTCGCTATCCTAATCCTAACCTAAAATTAATTATTGACAATATATCCCCTTCTTCCCCATAACCCTAGTCAATCCCTTCCCCCGCCTTGTCGCCGCCACCAAGGTTCCCTTGGCACCACAGTACAGAAAATGAATGTTTTAAAAAAAATCATGAGCTTAGGAAGACAATTTATAAATTACAAGAATATTAAAGAAAAAAGGGAAATAACCATGGATCTCACTGGAGATGACCTAGAAAGCCATTATTATCTACCAAATAGTCTCACAAAGGAAAAAGAGCACAGGAGGAGGAATCAATTTATGAATCAACACAACTCGCAAAGCTGGCTAACGCAGTTCTTTTGATATGAAAAGCCTTAGTTGAGCAAGACTCAACTCTAGATCATCAGAACTAAAGCAAAATTTCCATTTGATCCTAGACATGAGTTAAAAAAATTGTAGCGATCAAAGCAGTATAAAGGGGGAAACTAGTCCTTGGTTGAGTCAGGAGTGGCAATATAATATTCTTGGAAAACAGGAGTTGGGCGGGCTAAACCGAGCCTAATTGGGTAAACCCGTTAATGAGTTGGGTTAGGGTTGAAGATACTCGGGTTCGGGCTCTGGTTTGGGTTAAATAATTGAACCCGATCAAAAATCGGGTTGGTCTAGGGTTCATGTGTCGGGTTACCCGAAGAACCGATATAATATAAAGTTTAAATCCTAATTTTTTTCTACCCAAACCCTTCAACTCCTTGCCCTAAATCTTATTTTAATTTATTTTGTAATAATCAAGGCTTCATTGCTATTTGATTATGTGTTTAATATTACTTTTGTTTAAAATTATTTCAAATATTATATTAGAGCTCGATAAACCCGATGAACCCGACCCCAACCCTATCCAAAGGGCTTGGTCTTGGACTTCATATGTTGAACCCCAGGTCGGGTCTGGCTTGGGCTCGGTCTAGGCTTACGATTCATCGGGTTGGGCTCGGGTTGACCTCAAGCCCGACCCAACCCGCCCGAGTTGCACCCCTAGTTGGAATTTCCTCACATCAACTTTCTTTCCTTACGATTACGAATAACCGTGCATGTATCATCAATAGGTTCTCCGACTCTTTAACACATAAAAGAATTGTGTGGGCTATTCACCACTATTTTAACTTGTCATTCAGCATCGTTTCAAGGTTAGCTTCATAGGCCAGAAGCAATTAATTCCAATTTCAGCAGTAGCATGATATCACATTTAATTTACTTATCCCCAAAAGTAAATAGATTTGAGAAGCAAAATGGATTGCAAGGAAATCGAGACATTGGAAACTGGAACATTTAATAGACATCAGCTAGTTTAATTGCAATAAAGAATACACAGCACTTCGTACACAACTCCAACATGAGTGGCACAATTAGAAGGTTCCGTAAGGATATTATATTAACTTGTCACAAGATTAAGAAGCTAATCTTTTACCTTATACCACTTGAATAAATGGTAGAACTTACAGGAACAGATCTAACTCCAGAGTGTCTCTTTTACCTCGCACCAGATAAGGTTCCTTTCTTAAAGATATTGTATCACCTCATCACAAGATTAGAATCTAACTTTTACCTTATATCACTAAGGTCAAACTTACTGGCACAGATCCAATTTTGTGTGAACACTCCAGATTGTCTCTTTTACCTCAGTCAATATGGTAACCCCCCCCCCCCCCCCAAAAAAAAAAAAAAACCACAAGCCCAAACAAATTTATAAAGTTCATGAATCAAACACCTAAATATGAAGTACATAATAGCCAAAAGAAATGTATTTGAGTACATACCTCACATTTATCACATTCATAAGATAAAGACTTGTATTGTGTTGAATCAGGGCAAAAGTTTCATCAGCAAGTCCAACATATGTGCAGTTCTTTACAATGTCCAAGAGACCTGAAGTATGATCACTCTTAACAACTTACATTACCCTCTGAGACTTTGTTTGAAATTATATATATATATATATATATATATATATATATATATATATGAGGAAGGATAGGCATCCCCGCACTTTTTGCATCCCCAAGCATCCCCCCTATTTACACCGTTGGATGGTGCTTTAAGTCATCTAATCTTAACCGTTGATTTTTCAATGGTTAAGATTAGATGACTTAAAGCACATCTAACGGATGTGAACATGGGGATGCATGGGGATGCAAAAAGTGCGGGGATGCCTATCCTTCCTCTATATATTATATATATATATATTATATATGACTCACCAGAATGAACATCCCTATCAATATTGTTAGCAAGCTCATGTACGCTAGTCAAATCCTCAGCATCTCTGGGGTTTCTTCTTAATCTTATAGCAGTTCTGCAAACATTAGAGTTAGAAGTTATCTTCACAGATAAAATGACTTCCACACTTACGTTAACAGGAAAAAGCTTGAACAAACTTCGTATCAATTGTGACAGGAAGCTTTTAAATATCATTAGACACATCAAAACAAGAAGAATGATAACAACTCCAGTGACATTTATTTCGAATAGAAAAACATAGCTTAAAACAATCATGGTCCCTAGTATTAGATCTAGCACATTTTGACCTTTATATAATTTCTTTCCTTGGGCATCCATATGGACTTTGGCAAACTAAGGTTGCTATTCGACTAGGCTGGCAGGTAGACCAAACTATGGATTCAAGATGTTAAAAAAGATTAAGAGGCTCCTAATTTAACCAAGGACATGCATCTGAATGAAGCAAATAGGTTTATGTATCTCACGCCAAAATTCTGGGCTATAATTCGTTAAGAGAATATAGTGCAATTTCTAATATCTTTTTCAATGAACATATATATCCCACACTGTGATTTAAGTATCTATAATGCACATAATTTGCAACATATTAATCACTTCGTAGGAGATAGATGCTCCAATTGCGAGATGAGGGACATGGGAAGAATTGTCTTTGCTATAAATAATGCATAGAAGCATGGGCGGACGCACCTAGGGCCAGGTGGGTGACTGCTGCAGGAGATTCTGGTTTCCTTCTATATAGTCTTTGATTGTTCCTTTATATTTTTCTTTACAAAAATCAAGGTGCAAAAGGTGGTCTAATTGGTAAACTCAATATAAGTGGGAGGTCTTGAGTTCAATTCTTAGACCCACCGCACTATAGGTGTTCTGTAATCATTGCTTTTATCTATTCTATAGTAGACCCCTAATTTGTGGAGATAAGATGACTATGGATAACAATTCGTTAGAGGTGGGTTATTATATTTTTTTATAAACTCTATATTATGCCCTCCGGAAGAGATAAGTATGGAAAACAATTCGTTTAGTTGAGATAACCGTGGATCACAATCATCAGTTCAAATTTTACTCCATTAACTACTGATTAATTAGGGACTGAAATCTCATTCTCTAATTGACCTTTCTAAATTTAATTTTATGAGATTAGAGTCTGTCCCAACTAATTGGGAGCTCGTTCTCAATTATATCATTTACAAATTTAAAACCAACATACGGGCTTTAATCCTAGTGGTATAGAAGCACATACACTCAAAACAATTGTAAATATTGGTTTCCCAAAACCACCGAGATTGACCGAATCAAAACCAATGAAACCCCTTGAAACTGTCGAAACCGATACCCATTGGAAAGGTCAGAAATAGATATTGGAAACGAGTTTCTGAACCTCGGTAATGTAGACAGTTTTAATGTAATTTTGGATATTGATAAGACTTTTTGTCATTATATTTTTTAAGTTAATACATTTTTGTTCCCCCTGGTAAAAGTTTCTGCATCCCCACTTAATTTTAGTAGCTTTAGTCCTTGGTACAAAATTCAAACATCGCTTTTCGGCTTATAACGTAGACATTTTCAGGAGGCACAATGAAACCTGAAATGACATTGGGTTACAAATCATATGATATTTACAGGAAAGATGAAAATGGAAAGCCAAATCCAAGTAGAAGTTCAGAACTATTAAACAAGAAAAATTTGAATACATATTTTCTATCATCATAAGTATTGGCTAAAAACAATCTGGTCTAACATTAATCTGCTCTGGATTTCTAACCAAAACGTTCTTGGACAACAAACTTTAAATGTTTGATCCAAAATAATGGTGATGTAAGTGTCAATATGACAACTTGGCATCTGACACTGCAATGAACATGTTGCTTGAGTATTAGAATAACTTGATACAATGAACCACATGCAACTGCAGTACAACTATAATATGTGGTGCAGATGGAAACATCAAATGGATTTGAACTTGACCAGTTCAGTAACAACTTGTGCTAAGCTACAAGGAACTACATAAAGCCTCTGTACCGCAGATAAAGGCAAAAATAAAACAGTAGAAACTTTGTTTATAGTAATTAGAGAGTTAATCATGTGAAGATAACAACCTTCGGTCAACCTGCTAATGATGCTACTGCTGCTGCTATGACTTATAATAAGGCGCCAGTTAAGAAGAAGACTGCTGAGGGGAAGAAACCAACATTTTCACGGATGTTGGGTTGTCATAAGTTTTTCGCTTTCACTGCTTATAAATTTTGGAGAACAACCTTAGTGTTTGATCATGAGTGAGGAACTGAGAGAAGTCTCTCAAGCGAGGAACAGGATCAGATGAACCGAAGCAAGAAAAAGATCAAAGCTACCCATGAGGGGAGCAACAGTTCACTGGAGAAAGATGGAGGAATGCTCTCCTGATCAACCTATATTGCCAGCGAGTATCCTACCCACAAAACCAACAAAGTTATGGAGGTGATGGACCCTGAAAAAGGGTCCCAACCTCAAGAAACAGAAAATAAGCACAAAATATCTTTCAGAGAGTCTTATGGTATGGGGGAAACCCAGTGAAAAGAAGGAGAATAATCCTGCTCATTTATAAGCAAGCTGAGATCCAATCCATAGGCCCCAAATTGTGATATTCAATAGCAACAACTGCCACAAAAGGATTGCAATGCCTATATAAGATTTCTTTAATGTTTCACATAGGGCTTGGCTGTTGATAACCTTGATGTGTTTTCTCCACAGATTTGATCCACAGTGATAATAGTAAGATAGTTAATACTCTGTGACATCTCGTGTTCAATGTGATTTCACAGTCAATCAGTTATCTAGCACACTCATGCAGTCATGTTGAAGTTACTTATATATAATAGCTCCTAAGAATCTGCATACTCAAGGAATTCACTGACATTAAAGAACCGAATTTGAACCGTATGAATTCAAAACCAAATCCTACCTCACTGAAGCCAGGTCAGATTTTTTCCCATGTTGTGATGCAGGTCTATCTTGGAAGTAGGCATGCATTCTGCCAAAAGGATCTCGAGAATCTGTTCTAACCATCTTGTTCACGGCAACTTTCTGAGATTTTGTCCCTATGCCACCACAATCAGAAAAGGCGCATAAGATCATTCACAGGGGGTTTAGAAGAGGTAAATCTGAATATTGTCACCAGATAGCAATAACATAAATATATTTAATGCTAAGCAACTAACACAAGTAGAGAACAAGTCCATACCAGAAGATGGAGAATTCTGTTGGGCCTCCTTGTTTGGAGTAAGATGACTCACTGGCAATGAGTTTACAACCTATAATGTACATGTAAATCGTCAATCAAGTACTAGCTCAGTTCTTTATGATAAAACTTATAACCAAATTCTACAAGTTACCACATCATGAAGAATAGAATAACAAATACCTTATTTCTTTGTCATAATACTAAATTAAGGTGCATTGAGATGTCATTCAGTTTGCTCTTTGGCTTAATCTCTCACAGAGAATTGCAATTCCCAGTAGCAAATTTTATCATCTTACCTTTAAGTCTACTCTTTCCTTGTCTAGAGAAATGTTTTTTAGATAAATGGTGGGGAATAATTTCCGCCCATTTTCATTAAAGATAATTGATGCCACAAGTCCCAGTTACAAAAGGAGAATATTCCAACTATACGCTAAAAAAAAAAAAAAAAATTACAAACTCCAACAAGATGGCTAACCCTGCCAGCCACTCGCAAGTTTACTGCAGCTAGAAATTATCAAACTCATGGACTGAACACATGTCAACATCTTGAATTCTCAACGATTGACGATAGCCCCACCCAAAAGCCTAACTTAGGAGACAAAAGACTATTAAGGAGAAAGTAACCTAGGCATTTGAGTGAGCCCCGCTCGTTTCATTGTTTGATCATTGATGCAACACACCCATACTCATCAAACTTTGATCCCTTAAGAGAGTCATGCTAATTAGTTTGGCGTTTGTGTGGTTTATCCTATTCATCAAAACCTTCCAAATTGTCGTTATATGGTGGTTTACATCAATTTGTCGCCCGTGAGCGATTGTGGTCCTATAGTGATTCTTCACCCCTTGACCCCTTGTCGAGTAACATAATGGAAAATGATTTATGTTTAATCACCCCCGCATGGTGTTAGTTGAAGACATCGTTGTCGTGACATGGTTTTCTCCTATTCGTCCTCCGTGAGGATGTGGTCCTCACCGCTTCATCACCCCTTTGCTTCTTGTCAAATGGCCCCACGAGAACGTCATGCACTATATCCGATGTCACGGCTCTTACCAATTATTCACTTTTAACCCAATATCGTCCATTTTCACTACCATCTTAAACATCTTCACTCCCGTCAGATTCTCCAAGAGTCTTTCTCTAAGATAAAATCGGTAACAACACAGAAGCAAAAACAAGAAAAAATAACCCATCTATAGATAAATTTATTGCCCGACTTCCAAGTCATAGCTACATAGTTGTGTTCACGACATTAACCCTCATCATGCCTCTTATCTAATCACCATCAGATTGCAAATGTCGTTGCCACAACAGCAACAGGTTCGTGGTGGTGATCCTCAAGATGATTCCCACGTGCCTGCACCCTAGAAGCATCAGACCCACTCCTTATCGTCCACCACAGTACATCCCTCTACGTCGAACTCCCTTTCCCACACCATGGTCAAGGATGGTGGGTCGTCCAATGACTGCCCTCTACCTAGACTTGCTGCCATTTCCTAATCGGCAGCACTTGAGATCGGAGATGAGATGAAGAGGAGGTTGGTGAGGTTCTTAATGATGATGAGGAGGGTGATGAAGACATCTGGTTAGAGATCGAGGATGAGTGGAATGAGTTGTATGTAGGACTTTAATCAAAAGCCGTAAACATATCTTTGTCAAAATGTATTTAGGCTCCACAGAGACAGAGAGATGGACATAGTCCTAACACTTCAAGAGCTCATACATTTGACAAGAGTAAGTTGCCATGGAATCTACAAGGCTAGATGATATGGTACAAAATCCTCCTCTATGAGGTTATATAGAAATACAGGGGTAAAGTTTGGAAGATTATATGGTCTTTTATAGGAAATAGCATCCAATTCTCGAGTGAATAAACAGAAATGGAAGTAACTGCATAACAGGTGGTATGAATCTAAGAAAGCATGGTTCTTTGCTGAGAGAGAACATGTGAAATTCATAGTTCGCAGTATTGACCCATACAGATACGTATCGGCCGTATGGTATCAGTTTTGGCATGCCCCTGTCCGAATCTGTCCACTATAGATACAGATGTTGAGGGTCTTTTTTCCAATCAATTCAACAGATAAAAATGAACGAAAGAGTGAGAAGTATGGAAAAATAGTGTCAACTCAATGATTCGGTTGTGCCGAAGATCGACAAAGTTACCGTGTGTCAATAAGCTTCCTTACCGACGCATTGTAACGATTACCACTTGACGAATTTGTATATCTATAAATTCACAACATTCATCCATATTAATGTTATTCCCTTCAAAACTATTTATTGTGCTTGTATAATGTCAAAACTCAAAAGGTAAGTAAATAAACAATACTATCTTATTGTGGGTGAACAATTTAGCAATGTTGAATATTATTCTATTTAAAACAAACGAGAAACAAAATAATATATAAAACTGTTATATGTATCAAATATTTCTTTTTTTTAAATACTTTTTTATCAATTTTGGCTTTCCGAGATGAAGAATCCGATACTCAGATCGGGAATCAATGAAACTTCCGAAACCACCGATACTATTACTCATAGGAAAGGTGTGATACTGTTGGAATTGATTGATGATTTCATTGATAGTCTCATAGGCTTTAATAGCCTTTACATAATGGAATATCATGTGGCATATTTTGGCATCCCAAATATGTCTTCAGGATATTCCCATGTGCCTTTACAATATACTAAATATATCAATACTAAATATATCAATACTCCCCCTCAAGATGGGCGAAAGATATTCACTAACCCCATCTTGTCACATCCTCTAATCATGCTCATAGAGCTAAGTCCCTTGGTCAGTCCGTCTGCTACCTGATCATTGCTTGAAACGTGGCATAGCTCCAGTAGTCCACTAACCAACTTCTCCTTGATGAAGAACATATCGATCTCGATGTGTTTGGTCCTGTCATATTGTAATGGATTGTTGACGATACTAATAGCTGACTGGTTGTCACACCATAACTTCATCTTGGCTCCTTGATCCAGCTTCAGCTCCACCAACATATTCTTCAACCAAAGCAGCTCTGCAACTCCCAAGGCCATAGCTCTGTACCCTGCTTCAGCTGTCGATCTGGCTACCACTGACTGCTTCTTACCCCTCCAAGAGACCAAGTTGCCTCCTAAAAATATGCAGTATCCCGAGGTAGACCTCCTGGCGTCCGCACAATTAGCCCAGTCAGAATTAGAGTAGCCCTCGATGTCCACGTGATTATTCTTCCTGAATATCAGTCCCTTTTCGGGAGCACTCTTCAAATATCTCAGAATTTGGTACAGTACGTCCATATGACCCTTTCGTGGGTCATGCATGTAGCGGCTCACCACACTAACTACAAAGCAGATATCAGGACGTGTGTGGCTCAAATAGATCAACTTGCCCACCAGTCTCTCGTATATGTCCCGATCAACTGGTTCTCCAGCCTCAGGCCCTCAGCGTTCAGCTTGAACCTCTGATCGATCGGCTTCGCTGCAGGTTTGCACCCCAACATCCCTGTCTCTGTGAGAAGGTCCAGTGCATACTTCCTCTGAGAGAGAACAATCCCTTCTACGTCTCGAGTGATCTTAATCCCAAGGAAATAGCGAAGAAGACCAAGGTCCTTCACCTTAAACTCCTTGCCAAGCTTTTCTTTGAGTCGGGCGATCTCCTGCTCATCATCTCCCGTGATAATCATGTCGTCGACATACACCGCAAGTATGGTAATGTGGCCTCCACTCCTTTTGAAGAATACAATGTGATCAGCATTAATCTGCTGATATTCCATCCCTATCATAGCTCTCCTGAATCTGTCAAACCACGCTCGAGGAGACTGCTTCAGTCCATAGAGGAACTTTTTCAGTCTGCAGACCTTGTCTGTTGTCAGATTAGTGCCAAATCCTGGTGGTATCTCCATATATACCTCCTCCACTAGATCTCCATGAAGAAATGCATTATTCACGTCTAATTGGTGTAGCTTCCATCCACCATTCGCTGCGAAAGAGATCAGGGCCCTGACATTACTCATCTTTACAAATGGTGCAAAGGTCTCGTCATAGTCGATGTCGTATATCTGATTGTAACCTATTGCCACTAGTCGAGCTTTGTAGCGCTCAACCTGCCCATCTGGGTTTTGCTTCACGGTAAAGAACCACTTGCATCCGACTGCTCTCTTTCCCTCAGGCAGTCTCACCAGCTCCCAAGTGTGATTCTTCTCAAGAGCTCCCAACTCCTCGTGCATTGCCGTTTTTCATTTTGGATCGCTCTTGACAACCTGCCAATTGTTAGGTACAGTAATACTATCCAAAGATGCTATAACCAATTGTTAGGTACAGTAATACTATCCAAAGATGCTATAAATGTTCCATGAGAAGAAGAGATATAGTCATAAGAAACAAACTGAGCAAGATCTCAACCATATATGTCCAGAGGATTTTTCGCATTGCTGCGAGTGGTCCTCTGTACAAATAGTGGTGTGAGAGTAGAAGGAATGATATCACCTGAAGGGGGGTGTATGTGTCTCAGGAGTTGGGACGAACGCAGGCAAGGGACTTGGCACTGGCACTGTAGGTACTGGTCCTGCAGTTTGCTTCTCTCTCATGCTGTAGGTAAGTAACTCGTCCTGGGCCGTAGGCCTAACACTTCTAATCTCCTCCCCCTGTTCCGCTTCACCTTCATGTTCCTCCTCAACCATGCCTCCGTGCCAAACTTCTAAATCGGTCACCACCAAGTTCTCCATCTCCCCCTCTCGCCTCATAATGGTAGTATTACGCGTGTTGTGTGAAGTTCCCTCCTGGCGATAGTATGGCTCATGCTCCCGGAAGTGGACATCCATACTGACGAACTTCTTCTTCTCTACTGGACTCCAGCACACATACCTCTTCTGAGTTGCTAAGTAGCCCACGAAGATGCACTTGACCGCTCTAGGGTCAAGTTTCCTAACTGATGGCATGTTGTCCTTCACAAAACACACACACCCGAACACCTTTAATGGGAGTATCCTACTATTATGTCTTGTAATACTTCACATGGGAATTTCCATCCCAGGACTTTCGGGGGGCGTTTGGTTCAAGTTTTTGTGGCTTGGAAATGGGTTTTGAATTCCTTACCCATGTTTGGTATGTTTAGGATTGAGAATGAGGAGGAAATGGGAGGGGCTTAGGGGGGAAAGCTATTCCCATTGACTTGGGAAAGCTATTCCCAAGCACCCCCTGGGAATAGATTTGCTTTTCTAGGAATGATGTTTGGCTATTTTGTTTGGACGGTTATACCCTCTTTTTTTTTTAAATTTTTAACTTCTATCCCAAACATGTAAATCAATCATCATGAAATTAATGAAAGGGTATTAAAGGAAAACTAAATAAATTAATATTTCTATCCCTTTGTAAACCAAACATGGAGATAAAAAATTTTAAAATTTTGAACTAGCTATTCCCAACGTAACCAAACATGGGTATGGGAATGTTGAATTCCTTTCCCATGGGAAAGGAATTGAAAACCTATTCCTAGGAATACAAAAACTTGATCCAAACGAGCCCTCGAAGGCATCTTGTTGATGAGTTGAGCTGCTGTCACACTGCATACCCCCCAGACTTTGTGGGACATTCATGTCGATCATTATACTTCTTGCGGTCTCCAGAAGGTGTCTATTATTCCTTTCTGCTACTCCATTTTGTGCTGGTGTGTATGCACAGGTGGTCTGATGTTGTATTCCGTGTGCTGATAAGTACTCTGCAAGTGTCCTGTTGGTATACTCCGTTCCATTGTCAGACCTCAGTACCTTCATAACTACGTTGTACTGAGTCTGGACATGCTTATGAAAATTCCTAAAACAAGTAGGTACATCACTCTTATTTTTTATCAAATATAGCCAGGTGACACGAGAGGCACAATCAATAAAGGAAACAAAGTACTTATACCCATTCATAGTGTTAATAGCACATGGACCTCAAACATCATAGTGTTAATACCTATGACCCGTACCAACATACGAGCTCCTAGTAAGTTTTTCTAACTCGCACGCATCACATACTAATTTATTTTTATTTGCTTTTGCATAAACCTCTGGATAAAACTTACTTGAAGTATCAAAGGAAGAATATCCCATCCTCCTATGATGGAGTATCAAAGTTATCTTCAGTCTTCTGCTGTAGTCCTCCTATTCCAGCCTTCTTTGCCATAGATACCAATGCTGAGTCCAGTCATTCTCGATCTAGGTACCAAGAGTCGAGGTGCGCGACGCGCGGACTAAGTTGTACCGCTTAACCATCCCGTACGGACTACATTCATGTTTGCACGCTCACTTTTTTCCTCGTTCGCAACTCGTTTGCACCAAAGAGTCTAGGTACGCGATACTCCGCACAACTTAGCCAAAAGGCTGCGTGCATGACCATCCCGTTCGAACTATACTCGGGTCTCGTGTACTCGTTTGCTGTCGTCAGCGTAAGCTTATTCAAGCACGCCTCGCGTTTGCTAACTCTTAGCATCGATTTCCGTCCAACTCAAGTCCGTCGTGGTTTGGCACAAAGGCCTTCGCCTATCAAGTCCCGATCACCCGAGTACTTATACGAGCTTTCGAAAATATTAGACTTATTGTATGGAACATCCCAAGGCACAACGAGAGAGAGAGCGCACACTTCTTTTGTAACCAACCGAGCTTTCAAAACTGAGAAAATCGAATGAAGTCCAAGGACGTAAAGCCGTGCTCTGATACCAATCTGTCACGCCCCGCTCCCGTAGGAGCGATCGTCCTCGCTAAGGCGTGATGCCGCACGGGCCTAGGTTGCGCCCGTGCAAGGCCAAGTCCAGAAACGGCCGATTCGAGCTAGGCCACAGAGTCGCACAGAGTGTCCCCATTGCAGCGGAAAGTAATAACACAAGTAGAAGCGAATTCGAACTCTTTATTAATATTCAAGAAGGTTACAAGCGGCGCTAGGCCGATATTACAAATCGCTCGAGCTCTCTCTCTGAAACATAAAAGGCGTGCCAAGTGGCTTACAAGATGGAATGATACATGGCGATGTTCCGATACATTATGTCCTGTATAGGGTGCTTCAGCTTCTGCAACGCTCCAAGGCTCAAGAGATAGCTCCGCGCCTTAGCACGTACGAGGAAAGCTCCGCACCCGCCGACGTCTCCTGCTTCCTGCAAGCAGACTGTGGGGTTATCAGTACATTGTTATGCACTGGTGGGGAGGCTAGCTCGCCCACAATGCTATCATTACCAAACACGTTGCATTTACTTTCGTGCACCGACTATCATTCATTGTCTTTCTAATCTTGCCTTAGGGTCAATTTTATGGCACATATCATGACCTATCTCGTGTTGCTGATTTCAAGTGTCGCATGGAAAATGCATGCACGACTTACCCATACTTACCGTCCGGCCTTCCCTGTCCAAAGTAAACCAAGTTAGTCAACATTAACATGAAGTAACATGACGTGATTTATGTAAACATTCAATGTTACGGACGTGTCCATGTCTCGGATTCTAGCACGTCGTAGGCATGTTCATTCACGTCGCAGGCATGTTCAGAGTGTTACGTTTCGAGCATGTTCAGGAGGCACATTTCCAGCATGTTCAGGGTGTTATATTTCAAGCATGTTCAGGCATGTTACATTTCGAGCATGTTCATGTTCAGGACGTTACTTTGCAAGCATGTTCAGGAGTGTTACATTTCGGGCATGTCCAGGAGTGTTATAATTCGAGCATGTTCAGGAGACACTTCATTTAGTTAACTTAGACTACTTGTTTCAATGCAAGAACTTGCACGTGGATTGCCACCAGCATAGTCCACTTAATCTACATGCATGGGTCGCTGGCTTTACAAGCCATTTTGGACATATCACGTGGGCATTCTCACCTATCGAAGCGTGATGGCTGGTACACCTTGATAGTTTCTTGAAATGCCTGGCCTTACGTCTCTTTGAGTGGCCGAGCCCCCACTCAAAGCAGCCCGTAAGCCCCATGTCTGATTCCGCCTAGGCCGGCCACGGTATTCCCCCCATCGCCCGTGCCGCAGAATCCTTCCTCATGACGGCCACGGTATTCCCCCCCATCGCCCGTGCCGTTTGTCCACGACCATTTCGTATTTTACTTGTCATTTAACATAACGGCTGTCTTTAGCCACAATACGTTATTGACCAGGTTGGCGTCCGTGCGGCGCGGGTAGCGAGCCCCGTCGCACGTGCCCGTAATACCTGTCGCTAACGTCTTTCATGTCTTATCTTGTATTCACTCTTTCATTTCTTTCTTTCACTTGTTCGTTCATTCATTCATTTTCATGTATTTATCATTCGTTCATTCATTCGTTGATTCATTCATTCACGCATTACGCAACTCCCAGTGCGGGAGTCGCCTTGGCGACCCATCGGTCCCATAGCCTTTCAATGTTGCTATACTCTACTCGGAACGACTATGTTGATAGTCTTCCCATTTCATTGTTGTAATCCATTCATTGTTTCATTGTTGAACGCGTACGGGACTTGAACGTAAGCTTGTGCCGTAGCACGAGCGTAGAGCGCGGTGCGAAAGTTTCTATATTTGCCGAGTTCTTTTCCATGTTCTAAACAAGCATGCAAGATGGGATTATTCCCTTAGCTAGGTGCGTTGAGTCATTTATTAGCATGCAAGAGGTTATCGCCTAGCGATTCTCGTGATAGTGTCCGTATTGTTATGTGTCTAGGCTAAGCACAGACGGGTTCATCGGAGCCACCCACCTTAGCGATGTTCGCATCGGCCGAGCGATACTCCGAGCGCGCCTTTGAAAGTCTAAGTCTGGATTCATCTTGACGGGCCAATACAAGCCTTGCATCGATTCTTCATCCGGTCGATGCCAACTCTTCGGGTCGACGGCTCGTTTGAGTCGTTGCACTTGCCGTTTGGATCGGCGTTCCGCTAGGGCGGCGGGTCGTTACACACAGTCCCTCATGCCAAGTGTCAGTCCCAAGTCTTCGTCCCGTCCATTTCTCCTGGAAGGTCACCTTAGAAATATCAAAAGAAACAATGCATTTAAGTTGGAGAATTATAAAACTAATGGACAAGAGACTGACTGGAAATGATGGAGCATGTAAAACATTGAATAATCTTACTGAACATCTACAATTAACAGTATCCTTACCGACCACTGGCTGGAAAGTGCCATCCGTTGTCTGAATGGTGTCTGCTGATGCTAGGTGAATGTAAGAAGAAAACTCACTAGCATTTTCCATCACATGTCGACATACTCCCGAGTCGATAATCCAGTCTGATGATTTAAGGGAAGAGATAGATGCAAGAGCAAGTGACTCGTCAGTACCTTCTGATGGATGGACATACATAGCGGCGTTGCCCCTAGCGAAGAATGAGGTAGAAGCCTCCTCTGTTCCACTCCTCTTGTCTCCTTCGATTGACGCTCACTGCTTCATCTCCAGTATGTCCATCAGTGTCTGATCCTTCTCAGTAAAGGTGCCACCAGCTCCTCCATTCCCTTCTGCTACCAGCAGGTTTGCTCGATAACCTCCTCGGCCTCCTCGTCGACCCCCTCTACCACGACTGCGTCCTCCAATATATCCTCGTCCACCGAACTGTCCACGTCCACCACCTGAGTTTCCCTCCATAGGTGGTTTGGTACAAGCATACCGATGATGGCCCATCTCTCCGCAGTTGTAGCACTGTCGGTTGTGCTGCCAGGGCTCTCCCTTGGATCCTATGTCGCCCGAGCTGGTAACCGCTAGTGCTGACTTTGCTTCGGGGGAACCACATGTCCCCGTCTGCAGTCTAATGTGCGTCTTCTCCTGGATCATGGGTGAGATAGCCTCCTCAAGACTAGGAATCTTTAGTTGGACGAGAAGCAAGGCCGTCCTCTGTGCGAATGTTGCAGTCAGCCCTTTGAAAAATTTCATCGTCCTCTCCTGTAGGTACGCATGTCTCTCTTTACACTTCGGGTCCCCGCAGCTCTTCCGATTTGAGTGGTGATCATAGTCCAACCACAGACGCTCCAACTCCGTGGCATACTCCTGCATCGTTTCTCCCTGTACAGTGTCGTCGATCTCCCCATTTATCTGAAAAATTCGTAAGTTGTTCCCCACACCATCATAGGTCCTCAACTTCTCCCACACATTCATCATCTCAATGTCATCTACTGTGACGGCAATAGACTGGACTAAGGAGTTGAGAAGCTAGATGTAGATCACCATATGAGTGGACTTCCACTCGTCGCGTCCTGCCGCAGCCCTCGTCCGGCTCTATTTTCTCGCTCGTCAGGAACCCCTCCAGGTTCTTTCTTGCGAGGGTTCTTCTCATCCGTCGTGACCAACTCAGATAGGTGGCTGGTCCATCCAGCTTCAGATCGATGGAGGAAAGTTCCAACTTTGGCGACGTTCGTGTCGTGCTCTCACCAGCCGACATCTTCATCAACTTCATCAACGTCGCAACCTCTGCAGGATCCAGCTTTTTGAGGATCTCCTTCATCGATGCTTATCCTCTCCGATCACGTCATGGCCGCTCCACGACTCACGTTCGTCCTCGTCGTCCGCTCCTAGATCCGAACATGTCTGTTTTCGTCAGATCTAGGCATCGGTGTACTCTTTCGGAATGATCCAGACAATGGCAACAAAGGCTCTGTTGCGTGCAGCAGGGGGAAGGCAGCGCGCACGTGGGGGGGCGGTCGGTGCGCACACTACAGCGGCGGCAGCGGCGGCAGCGGCGGCAGCCGCCGCAACAGCCGCGGGTGCGCTGGAAAGGGGGGTGGCTGTTATGCGTGGGTTAGGGTTTGGTGGCGGAGGGAGTGGAAGAAGAAGGGTAAGGTTAGGGTTTGGTGGCGGCTAGGGTTAGGGTTTGTGGAAAGGTAGCTCTGATACCATGTTGGAATTGATTGATGATTTCATTGATAGTCTCGTAGGCTTTATATAACCTTTACATAATGGAATATCTTGTGGCATATTCTGGCATCCCAAATATGTCTTCAGGCTATTCCCATGTGCCTTTACAATATACTAAATATACCAATAGATACCGATACTCGGAACCCTGGTGAAATTACACAACAAAATAGCATTTTTCAACACGAGAGACAACAGATCTCTAAACAATAAAGATTTAACTTATCAACAGAAATCGACACATATTTAATGCTAAAATTGACAAAATATTGTAGAATATAAAGCAAAGAATTGGTCCCATTAAGGGAATCAATGAAAATTTAGTTGTAGTTTAAAATTAATAGGTTTGTAATATGTTGAAGCTGTATAATACCTGAGCCTGGAAAGTTCTGCTATTATTAGAAGTCATCAATTTGGACTCAACAACATTCTGTATGGTGTCGACAAGATTCTCCTGATTCAGGAGGCTAACCTGAGGAATAAATTAAAAAATAAATTGGTAAAAGCTTTGGACAGCTTCAAATATCTACACCTACTGTAAGAAAACAAGATCAAATCACACCAAATTCTCAAAAAAGAAGTGAACATCAGGCACATGGTGATCAGACAAGCAATAATGAAAGGAAATGCCTCTATTGTACGGAATCATTTTCCCATTACACATTATCGTAAGTCTATTTGTCATAGAATACCTCTTTCTTTGTAGGATGTATGTTCACATCTACATGTTCGGGGGGCAGACTGATAGACATGTAAATGAAAGGTTTTGATGCTTTTGGCAAAGTTGCAGAATATACAACTTCTATAGCTCTCTTCAGGGAAGTGCACTCAACCAACCTGTCTACAAAGAAAATAAAAGTTATGGACCGCATATTTTGAAGGCATAACTAAAACATGACTATTTATATAAATAGGAAGCCTTCGCCACAAAGTTTGGGTTGGATTAGTACATATTTCTTCCTCTGTATTCCTCTATTCACTGATGTAAATACTGACAAGCACAAGCACTGTTATCATGTAAGGTTTTTCCCATCAAAATGGGTTTAGGTACCCGGACAACTCCAAAAAGAAATTCCAAGAAATATGGGTTGGATTAGTAAATATTTATTCCCCTGGCATTCACAAATGTAAATACTGATACAGACATTGTTATCATCTAGCACAAGCATTGTTATCATCAAAGCCTTCTCCCATCAAAATGGATTAGGTACCCAGCACAACTCTAAATTAAGAAAAGTCCAAGAAATATGAAGTATGAACAAGTTTTATAGAGTCAATGTGATATGAAGCCTCTCAATAGGTGCCGATCTCCGGTCGTCCAATGAAAATATAGAGAAAGAGGCTTGTCATCTAGGTTGCATGCATATTCCTCCATAAAACCATATGTGAGTTTGTATCAGAATCTTACACATATCCAACACAATACTTCCTTGACAATCATGTCGGGTAAGAGCCACCAATATCTAGACTCCAAAGGGACCCAAAATTATCTGTGTATATGGTCCCAAGAAGAGATATCAATGTTATACTACACTCTTATGCAAAGTCTAGCTTACTTACCATTGATGTAAAGAACCATTGTTGTTTTCTTCGCTATGTAATTAGCATTTGAAATAAAACCATCCATCTTGAATATTGACCGAGCAGGACTATCATCAGAAACAGATATTTCCAATAAATCACGAGCAACAGTAACACCATATACGGTTCTGATTGCATCCAGTCTAGAACTTGAGGTTGGTGTGTGAACATCTGCTCTATTTGCGCCATGCTATATCATTAAAGAAAAGATATATAAGAAAGATATAGGAGAATAGGATAAAGATATTTCTCAAATACATACTGCTTGAGAGCTGCTAACCTTTCTGCAAGAGAAGCTCACACTCGTGTTATGAATCGCAAATCGACTTATCAGATCAACAATCTTTGGATAATCGTCGTTGGAGTTCTGCAATGTTTTTCTACGAGCAATCATATTGTAAAAGAGGTTCTCAACCTGAAATTTG
The DNA here is from genome assembly GCA_029216955.1 of Iris pallida. NCBI lineage: Eukaryota > Viridiplantae > Streptophyta > Magnoliopsida > Asparagales > Iridaceae > Iris > Iris pallida. The sequence continues at coordinate 48,974 of JANAVB010021311.1, forward strand.
AGAGAAAACAACCCCAAAATTATTAAGCTAGATTTTTCACTAGGAAGAGTTTTCTGAAATAATGCAATATATACCATTATCTGAGTTCCTTTCACAGCAGCACAGGGTTTAGGTTCATGCTCCATTACTCCGTCTCTATAAGAAACCCTGAGTACAAACAGGCATCAGAACAATGTAAACTCCAAACAAATTGGATTCAGAAAAAAAACATACGCTTCAGTATTTTTCCCTATTGGAAGACGTGTACCTGTACCCATGCAGCTGGCCTTCAGTTATAGTCGTCACAGTGACATGACCAACATAAGTCATGCTAGCCAATGCCTCGCCTCTAAAACCCATTGATTTAATTGATTGAAGGTCTTCATACTTGGATAATTTTGAAGTTGTGTGCCTTTCGCATAGTATTGGCAAGTCTTCATGCTGTTGCCACAATGCATCCATGGTTAACAACAAGTAGTACAGCAGATCATAAGTGCAATCATCTCAACTCATAGCTGCCAAGTGTATACACATACAAAAATAAATGATCGTTGATCCATGCATAATAGTTCTACAAAAATTTCAAAATAAGGCCACCCACTAAACCAAATTATCAAAATTGAATGCTTTCTCGTTAGGAAGTTAATTTTCCTACCAATACCGGCAACTCGATAAATAGAACCTGAATAGAAACATATTTGAAAGTAGATCCAGGTCACCTCAAAACGGGTAGAGTCCACGTTCACATAAATCCTACCTAGACCCTTCTTCGGTGCAAATAAGTTGATGCTAAATAGAGGAATTTTAAGGTTTTAGTCATTTTTCTACATATTGTAGCAAAATTCTTGGACCCAATCAGGACCCGACATGAATTTTATGGTGAAATGTGTAGGGTACTGTCTCTTTGTAGAGGACCCAGACATGACATGGACCTGAAGCTTCTATGTGTAGGACTCGTGCCCATAACCTAAACCTAAAGGGTCATGGTCAATTGGTCTGGAACTAGCATTACCCGGATCCAACACCTGCAAGCAGTGTTCTAAATGGCGGCCGCCTAGGCGGTAGGCAGTCTCTCTCCACACCGCTTTTCGGTAGGCGGTGGAGTAGGCAGCCAATGGAGGTTGGCAGCATAGGCGGAGGTGAGGCGGCGTAGGCGGGCGCTTAGGTGGAGCAATACCTAATAAGATATTTTCGCCAAAAAAAATTTGTAAGCATTATGGACCTATGGTTCACTTTTACAAAATTAAAACTTATAAATCTTCTTTCTACAACTTAGTTATGCATGGAACACCCTTAAAATATGCATATTATGCAAAAAACAGTGGTAACTTAGTAAAAAAATGTTCAAAATGTATCGACCGCCTAGGCAGTGCCTAGGCGGTAGGCGGACTCTCTCCGCCACGCACCCGCCTACCGCCATTTAGAACCTTGCCTACAAGAAATAAACCTATGTGAAAAGACCCAAGAGAAGATAAATTGGTTTCATATATTGCTTTACGGGCAAAAATGACACAACATGACACGGACAAGACGTTGATTTTGGCATGTCCTAGTGTATTTAGGGAGTGTCTTTGTCACGTCCAACACGAAGCCACACGGACAACCATTTTTAGAATGAATGATTCTACAATGGGTCTATGTAAAGTCGCCAATTTTCATTATCATTTCTGTCAATAACAAACCAAACCACTACTCAGAAAATTCATCGACCACCTTACATGGACAAACCCTAATTATCAAGAAACAAAAAAAAGGAAATGGGAGGGGAGGGAGGGGGTTAGGTTTTGGTTACGCGTATGTCGTGGCAGTTTTCAGGGACGTAGATGAGCTTGAGGCCCCATCCTTGACGACGACGGAAGTAGCGGTGGCGTCGAGGCTGTTCTCCACCAGCTCCTTCACCGCCGATGTCGGAGATCTCTCTATTGAAATCAAATCGAAATCAAATCCAAAGCCAAGCCCTCCCCTTGTCTTTGTTCAATTCTGAAATTTTCATTTTATGACCATTTAGAGTTAATTTACTTCTATTTAGGATAGGCCTCGTAGTAACCATGATACTCCTAAGTATTTGTCATGCCGGAGACTATTGATCACAGTATTTAGGGCACGGTATTTAGGACACGGATTGGACACATCCTTGCAATTAGCATTTATATGATGTGTGTGTGCGAATCTTACATTATGACAAAGTTATTATAGCTCAAGTATAGGAATATGTATTTTTGTGAGATAAAATTTGATATATATAGCTGGATATGTCGTATCGGACACAGTATCGCAACCTGTATTTTAAATTTGAAAGTGTATTCAAAAGGGGGAATTAATGAGTAGAGCTTGACATAGGTGTGTGTATATTATTATTATTATTTAAAGGGGTGTATGTGTATATATTTTTTTCGAAGAAGGTAAATTTCATCCAAGCCCCTCCGAGAGGCTACAACTCAGGCCTGAAGGCCTACAACAAATCCAGCCCGAAGGCCAATATATTCAATCCCTAGCCCGAAGGCCCCACCCCAGCCCGAAGACTACATCCCGGCCCGAAGGCCTCACGTAGCCGAAGCCCCACCGCACTGCACCGTACCACACCAGCTCCGCACTAGCACCGCATCTGCACCCACATCGCACCCACGCACCTCTCGGGTCTCACCGCACCGCACCACGCACCTGCACTGCACCCAACCACCACCCCACCACTTAATTCCCCCAAAGGGGACTTAAATTATGAATAAATGTCGTATTCAACTGATAACATAACCATGTATCATATGGAATTGTGCCTAGATTGACTAATATACATAGGGCTTTATCATATAGTTATCTATATGACATATTATGGGCAAAAACTAGAATGTGTCTATACTATTCTAGTATTGTATAACTCTTAATGCTAACCATTTTGGTAAAATTCGAAACATATATCCTGATGTCCGGATTTGAAATGAAGTCTAATTAGTAGTTAATAGCCCAACCTTGGATCCTAAGGATGAAATTTTATACTATGGATACTTAGGAAGACTTACGTTAGAATTTGAATACGGTAATGGCCGTATTGGGCTCCAATTGCAACCATGAAATTGATTCTTATCATCACCTAGGGTCCACTATAACTATGGACCCAAGTATAAAGTTTCTAGAGATGAAAATCTACAGGACCGATAAGGAATACTTTTAGTCTCATAAATTAAACCTAATTGGGTCCGGATTGGACTTCAAATTTAATAACTTTAGGATTCAATTAAAATTCAGCATATAGTTGGATTATGAATTGTTAGCATAGCATCTTAGGTTAAGACAAACCTAATACACTAATAAGGGTACGTTTTGTCACGCCCCGACCCGGAATCACCCGAATCATCGTCCTCGCAGGGGGCGTGATGCCGCACGAGCCTGGAGTTGCGCTCGTGCAAGGCAAGATGACAAGTTCTCAAATGGTTATCTTTTGATTCGATATTTAACAACGAAAGGAAACAGAGTATACGAAACAAATTCTCTTTATTGATATCTGAAACAGAGATTACAAAGGCTTTCGATAGCCTAACAATAGATGCCGGATTGGCTACAACACTCAGGTTCTCTCTCGCCCACAAAGGATTTCACCGTTCCATACATCATGCCTTCTATATCTCGGCCGCATCAATCCAGCTGCGTAGTCCGAGCGTCAATGCGATAGCACGCTTCAATGCGCTTCGGCATTCCAAGCCTTAACACGTTCAAGCAACGCTTCGCCGCGAGCAATCCATTCCCTGCACCCTGCATGAAGCTGGTGGGGGATCAGTACGTTCGTCCTCGCATGTACTGAAGCAAAGATCATCTTTCCAAACCGACATTTTAATATTTATGTTGAATCATGCAACTTAGCTTATGATCTTGCTGTGTTCTCCTTAGGGTCAATTTCATGGCATATTCGAAAGCGTAAAGCATGTTATCATAGCAGCATGTTATCGAATTGAATAGGCAAGCAAACAAACAATCTCGTGTTTGATTCGTGGCGCGACTTACCAAGTCGACGCACTCGTCCTTGCACCGACGCAAGGTGAATACGCCGCATTCCTTCCCTGTCATGTTATATGTGCATCTCTAAGCAGAATCTCTATGCGGGACGCATATGCGCCTACACTTTCAACCCATCGTTCCTTAACTATATGAAGGTCGTGGGCGTATCCGCGCCGGAATGGACTAAAGTTTCTCTTTTATTTTTCCTTACTTTCTTTTCTCTCCTTCTTTTCTCTCTCGTGTTTGGGTAGCCCGGCGTTTCACGGGTTGGGTTGCTATCCCAACAACCGAAACTTACCGCGTGCCTACCATCATTTGCGGCTTCTCACATTTACGACCGAGTGCTAATCGGACTTCGCAGATGTGCGCCTATCAAAGATTATCATCCCTCCTAGGCCGAACGGTCCCGGTGCCCCGGTGCGCCCGTTCGGAGGGAACGTTCCGTGCACGGAAGATATCATCGCAATTATCTCAAGCCCATTCCAATCGACCATGCAACGCCCTATCATTCAAGTAATCAAATTCAAACAACCAAACATAGTCTTGAGTCCGAGACTCAGACTTATCATCTCGCATCTCTTTCGTTAACTTTCTGGTTCTTACATTTCATACTTCGTTTCAATGATTCAATGGCATCGTGTCACAACTCAATGCTCGTCAACCGAACGACCCGAAGGTCGCGAACACCTTTCGAGGCACCATGTCATAGCCGACAGTTCCGCCACATTCATGCCACAACTGTATTCTCTCGCAACAAAGCCATCTTTTATTATCCCGTGCACGTAGGCACGTTTCGACCGTATTTTCCTGTTCTATAACTTAGCATTCAATGTTTGGGGCTTGCGCGCTAGGGCGCTCGCCTATTGTCTTCCAATGTTCTAGCCATCTAACTCGTGCAGCAAATTGCACGGTATGGTTCGTGCACTAAGGCACTCGCCGATTACAGTTATCCCATGTTCTTGCGGCTTGCGCACCGAGGCGCTCGCCTTAGCGATATCCAATGTCCCATAGCAACTCGTGCATATTGATGCACGTTTCATTTCAATTGTTCTTAGTGTTCGACTTGCACTATGATTTATCTCCGATCGGACCACGCCCGTGGCGTCGATAGGTTAACTTTTAGCATACAATGATATATTTGACTTATCGAATGAAGGAGTAAAAAGAAGTCAATCCTCCCACCTTGAGTCGATACGCCTTCGTCGTTTCGCCGAGCCGATGCGGCTCGATTCCCTAACTTTGTTGCACGACCACTCTCCTGACTTAGCCATTCGAGCACTTCGTGCTTCATTGAGTTTTACGTCCGATTTGCCTTAGCGTGCCCAAGTCTCAGCCCGTCGCAAGGCGACGATTTGATTTCGCGGACCCCTTACTAAATATTGCAAAAGATCGACCTCTAATATTTTCCCGTCAAAGTATAACCTGCACACGAAACCAACCAAAATCAATACTTGCAACGATTCGGACTTGCGCCTTGGTCGATTCGATTTCTTAGAATCTTCGAGCCGATTCAACGCACTCATCCTTCGGGGCAACGCGGCGCTTCGCATCGATTCACTCGATGCATTCTTCGGGACAAGGCAACTCTTCGCATCGACTTAGTTCGATGCGTTGCTCGGGACAACGTAACTCTTCGAGTCAATGACTCAGCATAATGCACCGTGCGGAGCGGGGCATTACAGAATATACCACTCAAAACAAGGTTCGTCCCGAACCGAAACCAATACTAAATTTCCAAGGGTTTCATTAGATCGTTCCACGATCTCGTCTCACTATCGTTTGGATCGTACAACTTAGTTTGGAATCGTACACATATTTTAGGCGTTCCACCAATATATGCATTTCGACCAAGCTCAGTTGTAAGATATCGGAACAATGTAAACACGTAACTTCTCATTCTCTATTACTTGCCATATCGTATTCTTGATCGGACTTGGCTCTATTACTTGTTCTCGCAATTCTAGCGCACATGCATATTGATACATACGCGATTCGCCAACAAAAGTCAAGGTACACGATGCGATTCAAAATCGCATTTCTTACTTTGTATGTTTCATCGGGACTATCAATTCTACGCGTCGCGTCAAGCCGTCGCGCATCCAATCACAACGAGTCTCCGCAACGCCTTGCGTTCGAAATCGTCACCCAACTATTTCCGAAGTCTTGCTATGCAGCTTATCTCGATACGACTTCCTTTGTTGACTTGCAAATGCATCAGCATTCAGGCTACACCCGCTAGGTTACTTACCTAGGCACCGTGCTCAAATCCTTCCGACGCAAGTTTAAATTGACATTGCACAAGGCCACAATCTATCCGACTCAATAGTTTACATCAAGGCGACGGTGCTCAAGACAACGATCGCCTTGACACGAGGGTCTTTACGATACGCCTTACATTCGATTCCTAACGAGTAGGAATTTACTAGCCAATTTCCCAACTTACCCGTCTCGCAACATCGATATAGGTTCGATCACGC
>JANAVB010021312.1:0-49944 GCA_029216955.1 Iris pallida
TATATTATATATATATATATAATATATAAATAATAATATATATATATAATTATTTTTTTTTTTAATATATATATATATATATATATATTATATATATATATATATATATATATATATATATATCAACGAAAGAAACCGTCTCCTTAACAGAAAAAGGACAAAACAAGAACATAAAAAATAGCCATAAGAAGCTGAGTACACTTAAACTTGGCTCAGTTAGAATGAAGTTCAAAACTCTTGGTCCTTGGATTGTTTAAACAACACATCCTGCCTTTACAACATTAAGTATTTGACTACTTGCTTTCCTTGATTCAAGATGAGTAACTTGACAATATTATAGCCTAATGCTAGTGTCCAATCTATGACACAAACATCAGTAGGTACACTGTCAAAAATTATATTAGATTATAGAATAACTTTACAAAGTCGGTAGGCAAAGTTAAGGCAACATTTTTTCTGTATACTAGCATACCTCATGTTGTCTGTTCTAGACTTCCATTAGCCTAATTTGCATTAAAATTCTTATTTCAAACATGAATATACAGGAAAATAAAATGTGTCAAAAATATCAAGGCACCTGCCAACATAAAGGAGAACCATGTCTATACTAAAAAGGATCTTTAAGTGAATTTTAGGTCGAACAAAAACCTTGGGATCCAACATCATCATTAATGTTCCAAATCCAGACCTATTTTTAGTTAATCTTGGTTTGGGTGGGACATTGTTACAATCCAATCTGTAGGATGCATTGTCATCATTGCCAGCTTGTTGCCAGCTCAGGGAAGGATGCATTGTCATCATTGCCACCAGCTCGTTGCCAGCTCAGGGAAGTGCATCATAAGTAGTAATCTAGTCACCCTCTATTGCCATCTCTACAAAAGGGTGTTAACTGTAAATAACTAACTGATACACTATGGTATCAGTCCACTGCTGTAACAGATCCGGGTATAGCTTATAAATACCCAGATCGAGAGAGGAATAGGCAGCTGTGATTTGCAACCTTAGCCTCTTAATTCATAGTTACTGGTAGCTATTGTAGATCCCCAATTTCAATACTATTCTCTATTCAATTTCCCTTCCAATTTGTCTTTTCTTCTTCCCATATTCACATTTGCAGAAGATCTCATGGCATCTGGACTGAAATCTCCACCTCAATTTGGGTTCCAGGGAAGGAACTCTAACAATTTGGTATCAGAGCCACTGGATCCAGTGGCGGAGACGAGTGATGAGCAAGGATCGAGTAGCCAATTCTCTCGACCAGAGATGATTGATGCCAGACGAAGTCCCATAGCAGAGGAACGGTTCCTTTCGCTCGAAGGTACGGTGCACACTCTTAGTAACAAATTTGATTTGTTAGGGCATCGATTTGAATTGTTGATTGAAGAACTGGGGAAATCGAGGGTGGGAATGAGCCCAAATTCTTTGGCCATGTCTCCACCAATGAACACACCAGCTCCCCAAATGTTTCCTGCAGTGACTTCTTTTGCAAGTAATCAAAATTTTTCACAAGTTGTTAGCAGCAATATGGAATTTAATGCACCAATGAATCAATATGAGTGTACTCCTTATAATCAACATATGAACAATCATAGTGCCAGAGGAAACATGGGGCATGTGTTGCAGCCCACACAAAGTCCTGCAATTATCAATCCAACTCCATTAGGAGCACCAACAGGACAATTTAGTGCTGGACATGGAGGAGGGCAACCCAATCTCAGACTCAAATTGCCTGAATTTAGTGGAGATGGGGATGTAGAAGCTTGGTTGTTGAGAGTCCACCATTATTTCACATATTATGCTGTCCCAGAGTATGATAAGATTAGAGTTTGTTCAGTTCAACTGAAAGACTCAGCAGCTTATTGGTATGATTGAGTGATGAAAACTAAAGGAGGAGTGATGACTTGGGGGAAATTTTGCCAAGCCATCAGGATGCAGTATGGTCCCTCCCAACTAACAGATCACATAATTGAACTGAAAATGTTAAAGCAAGAAGGGACTGTCCAGGAGTACACCATGCAATTTCAGAAAATACTACAGAGGGTACAATGGCTACCTGAGCAGTGTTTGATTAGCAATTATATGGGGGGACTCAAAGATGAAGTGAGGTTTGAAGTTTTGGTAGCTAGCCCTATGAATTTATCTGCTGCAATGCAAGCTGCCAAATTGTTTGAAGCCAAACTTTAGCTATCAAAGGAAGTTACAGGCCCAGTGCTTTTTATAACAAAAACAATTCAGGAAGCTCAATGAACAATACTGAAAATACCAAACTCCAATATAGTACTACTTATCACCCTCAGTCTGATGGACAGACAGAGGTAACAAACAGGTGCATAGAAGGTTACCTGAGATGCTTCTGTAGCCATAAGCCTAAAGAATGGAGCAAACATCTCTCTTGGGCAGAATTTTGGTTTAATACCAATTGGCACACTGCCACTAAGGTCACTCCTTTTGAGGCTGTCTATGGCAGAAAACCTCCCCACATTCTCACTTATTCATCAGATGTCATCACTGATAGAACAGTGGCAGAGGATCTTATGACTAGGGACAATGCTTTACAAGTTCTGAAGGACAACCTGACTCTAGCTCAAGACAGGATGAGGAAGATGGCTGATTTATACAGAACTGATAGAGAGTTCCAGGAAGGTGATTGGGTTACTTGAGAGTTCAACCCTATAGGCAGATTACTATAGCTCATAGAAGACCCCAAAAATTATCTCCAAAATACTATGGGCCTTACCAAGTTCTGTCAAGGGTGGGACAAGTGGCCTATAAGCTTAAACTGCCAGAAGGAGCCCTCATACACCCTGTATTCCATGTGTCCCAGCTGAAGAAGAAAATAGGACACCACACTGAAGTTCAAACTGGCATACCTACACAGAGGGAAGAACTCATTCTCGAACCTCATTGGATTCTGGAGAGAAGACTTGTTCAGAGGAAAAATCAAGCTGCAGTGGATTTGTTGATCCATTGGAAGGATGGCCTTGCAGAGGAGGCCACTTGGATGCCTTATGAAGAATTCATCAAGACTTTCCCTCATTTTGACCTTGAGACAAGGTCAAATTGATGGAGGGAGTATTGTTACAATCCAATCTGTAGGATGCATTGTCATCATTGCCAGCTTGTTGCCAGCTCAGGAAAGGATGCATTGTCATCATTGCCAGCTCGTTGCCAGCTCAGGAAAGTACATCATAAGTAGTAATCCAGTCACCCTCTATTGCCAGCTCTGCAAAAGGGTGTTAACTGTAAATAACTAACTGATACACTATGGTATCAGTCCACTGCTGTAACAGATCCGGGTATAGCTTATAAATACCCAGATCGAGAGAGGAATAGGCAGCTGTGATTTGCAACCTTAGCCTCTTAATTCATAGTTACTGGTAGCTATTGTAGATCCCCAATTTCAATACTATTCTCCATTCAATTTCCTTTCCAATTTGTCTTTTCTTCTTCCCATATTCACATTTGCAGAAGATCTCATGGCATCTGGACTGAAATCTCCACCTCAATTTGGGTTCCAGGGAAGGAACTCTAACAGACATCGGTGTTTGTACCTCTTCGATGGTGGAGGTGAAGTCGAGGATTCTCCTGTGCGGTGGTAGTAATCAAACCGATATCTAAGAGAAGGATAAGAAGAATCTAAAACCCGAAAGTGCTAATCAAACCGAACTCAAAGAAAGATGTACCAGATGGAGGTCTTCTCGCCTCCCACTGCCTCTTTCGCCCGTCGTGCTCACATGTGGCTTTTTCCTTTGTGAAAGTGAAAGTGAAAGAGGGGGGATGAGAGGGAATAGTGAAAGAAGGGGGGAAGGGAATCCGATAAGTAAAAATTTAGTGCAGGAATTGAAAAAATTTCAAAGGAATCTTGATGGAATTTTGATCATAAACGACTGTATAACTTCGTCGAATACAAATTTACTGTTTTAGTAAAATAGGTTTTGATATTAAACAACAATTTTAATCCGTAAAAAATACAACGACAATTTTAATACGTTATTATTGGATAACTCTAACTGTCGCAAATCGTCTATTTTGGTGTAGTGACTAGAAGGTCATGATGATTGTAGTATTAGGGTCGAGGGGAGAACGAGTGACTTAAGACAAGGTTGTAGTCGCATGGCTGGCCGATGGTAGCTACACTTGTGTATACAACTATCATGGCCATGGGGGATACTCTATTTCTATCTACCAAATACGAGCGTTCATCTTTCCAAATCAGTTAAAGACAAAAGCAATAAAGGGTTCAAGAAATATGTCATCGAATATAATTACGTGATTCAAAGACGAATGCATAATTCAAGAGAAATTGTCAATGCAGTCGTGGATGAGATCCTAGATACCATGATATCTCAATCCGCGTGGGGTAATCATATGAACGGCGAACCAAGTGCACCACGGTTGATCAGACCATAATATATTGATTATAATTAGACAATATGCTAGGAGACGTCCCCAGTTTACATATATCCTGAACAAGATCGATAAGGAATAGGCTTGCAAAACTAAGCTATAAATAGCAATATTATTCATGGTAGTGCAAAGTATAAGTATGGGAGATAATGAATAAAGCAGTTATAAATAGTTCAAGTTTTATAAGGATCTAAGTCTTGTCCGGTGTTCCTGCTTATACAGTCGTCCTACTGTCTCTTGTATCATGTCGTGGTTGACCAATGGAGTATGGGCTACTAAAACTCTATATTCTAGGTTAACATATCTTCCTGCACTAGCATATATTCAATTGCCACCCTGTTACACCTCATTACTATGTTACAAGAATACGGGTAGTGGGCTGTGAGGCATACTACCTAATAAAAAGTCAACTAATAGAGTAACTGAGAAATATAACACGTTTACTTGTGTGAATTATCTTCCTAACCTTTCTATCAAGCATGAGGGAAAAAGATAAGATTTACAGTGAAAAGGAATCAAGCAGAGGGAAATCAAGGTAGTCGGACGAGAGTTCGAAATTGGAATCAAGGAAGGAGGTCAAGCATGTGGATGAGATCCTAAACTCTAATCCTATATGCAAGCCCGTCCGGTACAGTGACGTAACCGAAACGACAAACTGGACCTGCATGGGCCACCACAAAAATATGTAACGCCCCAGTCCTAAAATACTTGGGACTAAGTACATGGACATGCCAGCTGCATACATACGAAGAAAAATCTAATATATAGAAATCTCGTATGTATACATAAGCTGTAAAATGCAGTAAACCAAGACAACTAAATCTCATCCACCAAATAAGAGAATAATAATATAAATCAACTATAAAATTTGTCATTTATACATGTAGTTGGGCGGAGACAAATCCACTACCAACCATTCAAATGAGAGATAATACACGGGAGAAAATGCGAAGGAAAGGTAGCAAGTCGACCCAAGGGCAATCCCCTGCGAAGGAATGGAGATGATCACAGCCTTGGCTAGAACACCTGCAAATATCACAGAAGCACACACCTAGAGAGATCACCAGGTCCTCAGAGGGACGTAACACAAGATACAGAAAGAACATGCCATAATAAACTGAATATATAATATATCATAAGCCACAAGTAAAGTAAAATAGTCCCAATCGTAACCAGGTTCAATATCTCATCATCGAAAGAGTGGACTATCCCTACAACCAAACAAGGACAAGGGTTAGCACACCATACCACGAAGCGACATTGTCCTAAGCTACTAATGAAACAGGGGTGACATGACATTGACTAGGGTTTACCTAACCATTCTAATGTGTTTATGCAGTTAAGAATAAACCTTTAGTCGCATGAGCCCTGGCTGTAAATAGGATATTGTATAGTCCCCTCTTGGGCACCAGTGACGAAGCGCATAACGTTCAAAAATGTCAGTGGCCAACCTGAGGGGGTCATCATACCCGTATCTCCAGCGGAGCTTTCGGGTTACAAGGGAATGTGCAATAGAAGCCCATACGACAAAGAAATGTTCTTCCCTCCCTATGTAACTATCTAAGTCGCATCCGCGATCATGTACCTCTACTAACTGCTAAGTCTACTAGCATGCCTCTATTAGCAGTTAGACCTAACGCATGCGCATGGATGATGAGCCAACCCGCAAGTACCTCTACATGCTACTCATCTCACACATTTCTTATGGTACAACTGTGTCAAGGTTTATACAATACACTACAGATGGTAGTCTCTTAACTCTAGGTTCATATGCAATCAAAAAATAATAGATAAATCAAAGCTAATATCACTAGACAGGTAGTAAATCATAAACTGTAATATTGGTACAGCTAGAAGAACTGAAAATAAATAAACAATGATATACAATAACTAAAGAAAATACAGATTAAATATAAGCAGTAAATATGGCAAGATATCTTGTCTAAGGTTGTATACAAAAGGGAGACATCCAATAGCTCGAACCGTCAGAATAGTGAAGCGATAAAAGCCAAATCTTGCATATGTCCTCGGATGCTGAAATAAATACCACGAACGTGTTTGGAATAAAAGATATGTCTAGAAAATGCTTGTCCAAAAGTCCAATTCTGGAACATGGGCAAAATCATAATTTCCATCGAAATGCGTGCCAGAATCTACGGTCTCTAAAGTCATCAAACTATACGTCTACGGTTCCGATTTGAGGAGACGAACCCAACTGTATGTCCAAAGTTGGATTCTGGCAGGCCGTGCACAAATTCGCCCGTTGGAGCTTGTCACAGGCCCAGCAAATCGGCGTTCCGATCGACCTTCTCAGAATCGGACCAACCTTGGCACACATGACTAGAATTTCGGTACGGTCCTGCTGGCATAAGTTTCGTCTTGATATGATGAACGTACACAAAGTTATGGCCAAGTTTGCAAAAGGTCGATACGGGGGTATCTCGACGGATACGCACTGATTTCGTTGCGCACGCACAACAAAATCGAGTTCCGTCAGTTCTCACACGTCGACAACATCCATACGCACCTTTTGATGCTTATGGGTTACGACTATATCGCCCGGTTTGACGGAACGCATGTCGTATCGGAGAGTTTTTAAAGTTTTATTATTTTTTAAAAACTGGTTTTTTTAGATTTTCACCATCGAATAACTTCCTGTATAATACTCAAAAATAAATTTTACAAAAAAGTCTTTGATCTGGTATATGTTGTTATCAAACCTGTTCAAACATATTTTCAAGATAGTTGGGGAATCGACAGAATTTTGCCTTCCAAGTTCGGGTTTCAACTCATGCAATGTCCTTCTCGAATTCGTGTCTAATATCTGGACTGGTGGGTTCTCGATATCAAAACCTAGGTCTTAGGCTTCCTAAAGGATCATATAGGCTGTCCATGGAAGTTTACAAATCCCGAGTTGGTCGAGTATGTGAAGAAAAAAATGAATACGAAGACGAGTACCTGGATGGGATTTACAAACAGAGTGATCCCTATTTCAGTCGGCTGTGCAACTTCCTGGCGCTCTCCGGTGGTGGTCCGACGTCGGGGTGGCCATGCAGGCTGACCAGAGGTGAGGACGACATTAGGGTTAGAGTGGGACTCTTTTTTTTACGAATAAATATATATAGAGGAAGAGAGGCTCGGCCTGGCTATTTTTATCCGGGGGGAAGCTAAATCTCGGGTCATCCATGTTACTGTTCCCGCTGAAAACAGTAACGAACAGGTAATTACTTCTTCTTCTTCTTCTTCTTTTTTGAAATTTATAGAAGATAACAAACAAAGTCCTTATAAAAAAAATTTAGATATATTTTATACTCCAATTATATATATATATATATATATATATATATATATATATATGAGGAAAATGTACCTAAGGTCGACCTCATTTTCCTCACTTTACAACATTTTTTTCTTGAATTTTTTTTATGGGATTCATCTACACTTTATTGATTGGCAACATACCAAATTTCAAGAAAAAATAATATTGTTTAGCCCCCTATCAATAAGGTGCAAAATCGACGGTGTAGCAGCAAAGTTTTAGACCGTCGATTTTGCAAGGGATAGATAGGGGGCTAAACAATATTATTTTTTCTTGAAATTTGGTATGTTGCCAATCAATAAGGTGTAGATGAATCCCATAAAAAAAATTCAAGAAAAAAATATTGTAAAGTGAGGAAAATGAGGTCGACCTTAGGTAACTTACCTAAGGTCGACCTTAGGTACATTTTTCTCTCTCTCTCTCTCTCTCTCTCTTTCTCTATATATATATATATATATATATATATAATTTTATTTTTTTGAAAAATACCCCCCATTTTATTAATCAAGGCTCAAAATGCCGCAGCCACGTATACAAGGCACAAAAAGGAAAGCCTATACAAGTATACAACAAAACGGAACGACTAGAGGGGGGGACTGATCTGCCACCCAGAGGATAGGAGGCCGCCCAGGGCTAGGGGTGGATCGTGGACCAGAAAGCTTTCGGGCTGTGGTTGCACAGGGTGCTCCGTTTACGACATTGGCAAAAGACTTCCTGGATGAGCTAGTCGGCTGAGTATTGGTTACCCTCGTATCTCACCTTGTTGCGATTCTTCCAAATCGCCCACGTAGCGGCCGCTGCGATGATCTGGTGGCCGTGGGAGGCAGAACCCCATAGACCTGCCAGATCGTTGAAGCGTCCACTACCTTGAGCTATATTGTAGTGCTGGTTGAGGGTCCTCCAGATGCTTCCTGGCAGGCTTTTCTGGCAGAAGATGTGGTCAATGGTCTCCATCTGACGGTCAGAGCAGCAATTACAAGCTGACGCTAAGCTGATCCGGATGGAAGGAAGGATGTCGTCGGTCGACAATTTCTTCCTAATGACTCTCTACATGAGAAAGGACCACTTCTTAGGGATACAGGAATGCCAATAGCTCGCGATGATATGATACGGCTGTCCGGGCCCTCGAGCAGCGAATCGTGCCGATCTTACCGAGATTTCCCCGGAGGCCTCAGGCGACCACCTCAGTTCGTCGTCCTTGCGTCCGAGGCTAAGTCCGTACTGGCGGATGTTGTCAACCGTTTCGTTACTGGACCAAATGCGAATCTTGTCCCAGTTCCAGTCGTTGGTATCTGA
This sequence comes from Iris pallida, assembly GCA_029216955.1. Taxonomy (NCBI): domain Eukaryota; kingdom Viridiplantae; phylum Streptophyta; class Magnoliopsida; order Asparagales; family Iridaceae; genus Iris; species Iris pallida. The sequence goes on from JANAVB010021312.1 coordinate 9,023, forward strand.
GTTCCACAGGTCTCTGATCCTGCTTGATCTGGGGGTCGTCGGAATATTCGGGATCAGGCAGTTCCCGATCCATCTCTCCAGGAATGGATTCGAGTCTCCGGTACCTAGTTGGAGTCTCATTGTCGGCTCAGCGAGGTCGCGCCCAATAAGGATACGGCCCTAAGCCGCTGAGGATCTGCTGTTGGATATGGCCACGGATGGGTGGATGTGTTTGAAGTACCTGGCCTTCATAAACCTGGTCTATAAGTTCTTGTTCGTTCGAAGTTTCTACCATAATTTTATCGAGAAGGCTTGAACGATGTGAGCGAGTTTGGTGAAACCCAGACCCCCTTCCTCGATGGGATGAGCCATGGCCTCCCAACTGGCCTAGTGATGTTTGTCTTGCCCTTTGTTGTGCCTCCAAAAGAAATTATAAAAGATCTGCTCGATCGACGAGAGAACCTTCTTAGGCGGGGAGCACGCAACCAGAGTATGGATGGGAATGGAAGTGAGCACATGTTTGATAAGGATCATCTTGCCGTCCGAGAATAATGTGGCATTGTGCCACCCCTCCAGTTTAATCCTGATTCTAGTGATCAAGTTCTCATAGATGCCACCGTTGGATTTCCCGTACACAAGGGGGCACCCGAGGTAGTTAAACGGAGGGTGGGCAACCGAGAATGATGTTAAGTTGGAGAGATTGATTGCATTCTCTCTTTTGATGTTGTGGTGGGCATAGATAATGCTTTTGAAATGATTGATCTTCTGTCATGAGCATCTAAAGTACCTCTGCAAGGTGCTGTGGACCACCTCCATAGTACCGACATCCCCGGAAGAGAAGATGAGTAAATCATCGGCGAAGGCCAGATGAGTGATGATAGGGCATCCACTGGAAGTGTGATAGTGTTGGAAAATCGGAGTGCTGGCCATGTTGTTGAGGTTTCTACTCAGGACGTCTGTCGCTATAATGAAGACCGTGGAAGATAGAGGGTCGTCCTGTCTCACACCGCGGCTAGATTTGAAGAACCCCTCGGTTTGACCGTTGAAAACAGTGGAGAACCATGAGTTACTGACGGATCTCCACACGGTGTTGGTCCATTTTTTTGAGAATTCGAATGTCCTGAAGACCCAGATCATAAATTGCCAATCCAGTCTGTCATATGCTTTCTCCATGTCGATTTTGACTGCGATGTTGCCCCCTCTGACTGGAAACTTCATGTAGGTGATAAACTCTTGAGCCAGTATTATATTGTCCTTGATATTTCTCCCTCGAACAAAGCCACTTTGCTCCTCAGAGATGATTTTAGGGAGCATACCAGCCATTCTGGTGGCAATGATTTTGGAGATAATTTTGTTGGTGAAATTACAGACTGATGGGTCAAAAGTTGCGGAAGGATTATGGATTTTTTTTGGGATAAGGATCAGCTTGGCGCTGGAGATGGCTTTGGGATAAGTAGCTCCTTCGAGGAATGCAGTAGCCGCTTCGGTGATGTCCTGCTTGATAATCTCCCAGCTGGTACGAAAGAAGACACCTGAAAAGCCGTCCGGGCCGGGGGCACTGTGCTCATTTAGAGCCCATACAGCTTCTTTCACATCCTGTTCTGTCAGGGTACGATCCAACTGGGCGTTGTCGGTGTCATCAATGAGAGTGGAGATTTGGTCCAGGAAGGAACTATCTTTGTGAACCGTCTCTTTGGAGAATAATTTGGAGAAGAAAGCCGTCCCGGCCGCTTGGATACCCTTCTGGTCTGTCACGATATACCCATTCTCGTCAGCGGTTTGGTGAATCGATAGTTTGTGTTTTCGGCCATTGACGCAGGCGTGGAAATATTTTGAGTTTTTACCCCCTTGCTGTCCCATTTTAGCCTCGCTTTCCGCTTTCAGAAATCGGTCTCCACTTTAAACCTGAATTTGAGCATCGCCTTTATGAGGTTCAGGGCTATCCTAGATGCTTGGGATCGGTCCGATGCGAACATGGCCTCGACATGGATGACATCGTCCTCCGCAACCCGAACGGCTTGGAAAATGTCCCCGTAGGCAAGTTTTCTCCAATTAGATAGAGCTTTTCTCGTTGCTTTGAGCTTGTTGCTCACCCGAGTGAGGGGGTTGGGAGAGTCCTTACTATTCTAGGCTTCCGCGACGATGCCTAGAAATTGGGGATGAACGATCCAGAAGTCGAGAAATTGGAAGTTCTTGTTGAGTGGATTAGTTTTGTTTTTGATTTCAACCTGCAGCGGAGCATGGTATGATTTCGTGGAGTTGAGATGGGATAGATTTGAATTAATCCCCATTCCGTGCCAGAGAGCATTCGTGACGGCCCTGTCCAGGCGGGAGTATTGACGACGATCACCTTCCTGCATGTTGCACCAGGTGAACGCATTACCGTTGAACTGGAGAGGGGCGAGGTGGGCGTTGAAGATGAAGTTGTTGAAGTCTTGCATGGCTTGTATGGGAGGGGGACGACCTTCAATTTTCTCTTCTCTGCGGGTTATCGCATTAAAGTCCCCAATACAAAGCCACGGGGAATTGAAGTGGTGTTGATTAATGTCAAGAAGGTCATTCCAGAGGTGTTTCCGTTCCGCAATCTCGCAGCTGCCGTGGACCGCTGAGAGGATGGCGCGCTCTGGCAGTAAGGGGTATTCCAACCAGCAGGAGAGTGCTTGCCGGGAGTCTTTGATGATGCCGATGTTGACGTCCTTCGTACAGAGTATCCAAATATCGTATCTGCCTGCGATAGCCGTGGGGAGGCCGAGCTGCAGCTGGATAGATTTTAATCTTTTGGAGGGGATTTTGGGTTCTATAATAATGAGGATATCGATCTTGTAGATTTTTCGAAGGCTGGAGACTCTCCTTAAAGTAGGTTTGTTCGCCAAGCCGCGGACGTTCCAGGATAGGATGTTAAGCATTAATGGTGTTGTAGGAGGGTTTTTTGTTCTGCTTGTTGCGGATCTGGTTTGGATGGTAGTATTGTCGGTAGGTCCTGTCTTGACCTTTTTTTCGTACGAGGTAGACGCTTCCGCCTTTGTCGAGGTAGGGGGTCGCGAGCGGGTAGCTCGTGGGGGTCTGTGGGGAGGCCTAGCCAATCCCCAGCGGAGTCCGTTGTGGGAACCTCGGTAGGGATGGCTAGGGAGTCGCTGGCGCTCCCGATATATATATATATATATATATATATATATATATATATATATATATATATATATATATATATATATATGTTTATTTTTTTATATAGTTAGAGTATTTATTTATTTATATATGTTTATTTATTTATTTATACATAAAATACTCTAATTATATATTATATATTTCCTAATTCCAAAATATTTTCTTATTATCAATATTATTATTATTATTATTTTATAAAATACTTTTAGTATCAACAATACATTTCTTCTAAAAAAATTCTAAAATACTAAAATGATATAAAATAGATTTCTACTAGTTACCTGTAAATAATATATTTTGTATTCAATGGGTAAAAAATATTACTATGCTTAATAACGAATAAAAATCCACAACTCATTTTCCTAAAAATTTATCAATAATAAAAAACTCGTATTAATAATGGATAAGAGAAATTCTAAAATCTAGGGATTTTACACCGCTGAAGCTTAGAATCCGTTGATTGAGCTATCTTGATTCCCTCTACTATGCTGGATTGAACTAGCATACTGGCCATCAATGCCATATTAGTAGGTAGAACTATCTCTATACCCATCTTCTGAAGATCCGCTAATAACTTTGGCTGTGCTGTTAGAAAATAAGCTTCTGCTCTTCTACTCAACGCATCTGCAACTACGTTGGCCTTCCCAGGATGATACTGTAGGTTTATGTCATAATCTACCAATAGCTCTAGCCACCTTCTCTGACGCATGTTAAGATCCTTCTGGGTAAACACATACTTAAGACTCTTGTGGTCGATGAAAATCTCTACTCGATCTCTATACAAGTAATGCCTCCAAAGCTTAAGGGCAAAAACCACCGCTGCTAACTCCAAGTCATGGGTTGGATAATTTCTCACATGATCACGAAGCTGACGTGATGCATAAGCTACTACCTTGCCATTTTGCATCAAGACGCATCCCAATCCTCTGCCTGAAGCATCGCAATAAACTGAAAATCCTCCAATTCCATCTGGAAGCGTGAGAATGGGTTCCGTCATCAATCCTTGCTTCAACTTCTCGAATGAACTCTGGCACTCTGATGTCCAAGTAAACTGCACATCCTTGCGGATCAACTGCATCAATGGTGCTAAAATTCGAGCAAAGTCTGACATAAATTGTCGGTAATAGCCGACCAATCCTAGAAAACTGCGAACTTCTGCGATGGTACTGGGTACTGGCCATGTCTCTATAGCCACTATCTTCTAGGGGTCCACTTCCACTCCACCTCTGGTGATGATGTGACCCAAGTACGAAATACGATCAAGCCAAAATTTGTACTTACTGAACTTTGAGAATCTAAACGACTACTCGGAGATGTTGCTCATGCTCTGCTTCACTCTTGCTATAGACTAAGATGTCGTCTATAAATACTATTATGAACTGATCCAAATAAGGCATGAATATATGATTCATGAGATCCATGAATACTGCTGGTGCATTGGTCACCCCGAATATCATAACGAGAAACTCCCAATGCCCATATCTAGATCTGAATGCTATCTTCGGGATGTCTTGCTCGCTGACTCTGATCTGATGGTACCTCGACCGTAATTCAATCTTCGAGAATATTGCTGCTCTACTGAGTTGATTGAATAAGTCATCTATCCTTGGTAGGGGATATCTGTTCTTAATTGTTACAGAATTCAAGGTACGATAATCAACATATAATCTTGACATACCATCCTTCTTCTTTACAAGAAGCATCGGGGCTCCCCAAGGTGATCCACTAGCATGAATGAATCCCTTGGTTCCGAGTTCTTCAATCATCTTGTATAGGATCTCCAACTCTGATGGTGCCATTCTATATACTCTCTCTGATACTGATGTCGTCCCTGGAATCAAATCAATAGTAAACTCTATATCTCTCTCTAGCGGCATGACTGGGAGCTCTTCGAAAAATACATCAGAAAATTATTCTACTACTCTGGAAAACTGGACTGCTGCTGCTACTGCCATCTGCAAGACTGGTTGAGAAGGTTCTACTTCGCCTCTGGAAAATATAAAATTTTCTTCACCGGGAATACCAAAAATAATTCTGCTAAGATGACAGTCTATTCTTGCATACTGATCCTTCAACCAATCCATTCCTAGGACCACATCATAGTCGGCCATCGAAAATTCTATCAATCTAGCAAAAAACTCTCTACTGCTAACTACGATTCGAAACGAGGAAAAGACTCTATCTACTTCCACAAGATCGTTACCAGTAAGTATATTGAGCCTTACAGATAATGACTCGGGCTCCAGTCCTATCCGTATCGCGAATCATGCAGACATAAATGAATGCGATGTACCCGAATCAAATAATATTGATGTTAGAAAAGAGTTGACGAAAATGGTACCTGCCACCACCTTACATGATACCAATTCTTTTGCTACCGCCAGAGCCATAGCTTGACCCTGTCCTCTGGGTGCTGGTCCCTTCTGCTGGTGACCTCTCTGCCTGTTCTGAATCTGAGCTTAGGCTTGAGCATACTATTGAGCCTGAGGCAGTAACGACATCGAAGGCTGGTACTGCTGATGATGCTGCTGTATTGGTGCTGGTACCCTAACCGATGGACTGGTCAGGGTTGATGAAGATGAACTGGCTCTATGCGGACAGGACCCAATTTTATGATCCGGTGCCCCACAAGCCAAGCATAATCCCTGTGCCATGCGACACTCTGAAACCACGTGCCCAGGCTTCCCATAATGAGAGTAGCCCATTGCAGAAGACTGCTTCTGTTTTTGCTGCTGAGGATATGTCGGAGTCGAGTGCTGAACCGAAAAAACTGTGGTCGCCCTCCTAGAAGCTCCAATGGTCAAAGCCCTAGCTACCGAGGCTGTGCTGATGACTGAGACAACTGACCATGAGGCCTCTTTCGTCCTCCTGTTCGATCTACTATCCTCTGGAAGGTATATTCATGCCTCATAGCTGCTCTCAAAATAGCATCAAAGGTCTGGTTCTCAAACTGCTCCACTACTAGAATGATCTCTAGGTGGAGTCCCTGCTGGAATCGATGCGCATGGTCCAATTCGGTCGCCACTAAGGTGGAAGCAAATCGACTAAGCCTAGAAAATTCGGCCGTATATCCATCGACCGTCCTTCCCATCTGCTTGAGATTGCTGAACCTTGTCTGCAGATGATACCGAGCTACTGCATCAAAATACTTCATTTGAAACTTGTCACTGAATACCGCCCACAAGACAGATGTCGCCAATCCAACTGCTTGTATCGCCCACCAGCTGTGGGCTAAGTCCAATAATTGTAAGCGTACAACAGCCACCTTCTCTTCCTCGGGAGTCCTAGCTGTAATGTCCCGCTCCGCACGGCGAATTACGCTGAAGCGTTGACTCAACGAGTCGCGTTGACCGAATGAAATGTATCGATGCGAATCGATACGAGAGTTACGTTGTCCCGAGCAACGCATCGAACTAAGTCGATACGAAGAGTTGCCTTGTCCCGAAAGAATGCATCAAGTGAATCGATGCAAAGTGCCGCGTTGCCCAGAAGGATGAGTGCGTTGAATCGGCTCGAAGATTCTAAGAAATCGAATCGACCAAGGCGCAAGTCCGAATCGATGCAAGTATTAATTTTAGTTGGTTTCGTGTGCAGGTTATACTTTGATGCAAAAATATTAGAGGTCGATCTTTTGCAATATTTAGTAAGGGGTCCGCGAAATCACATCGTCGCTTTGCGATGGGCTGAGACTTGGGCACGCTAAGGCAAATCGGACGTATAACTCAATGAAGCACGAAGTGCTCGAATGGCTAAGTCAAGAGAGTGGTCGTGCAACAAAGTTATAAAATCGAGCCGCATCGGCTCGGCGAAACGACAAAGGCGTATCGACTCAATGTGGAAGGATTGACTTCTTTTTACTCCTTCATTCGATAAGTCAAATATACCATTGTATGCTAAGTTAACCTATCGACGCCACGGACGTGGTCCGTGTAGTGCCCCGACCCGCAAGATGCCTTATGATGGATGGTTGGTTCGATGAAGCCTTGTTGGACTTGGGATTATGCGAAGGATCGCTTGGAAGTCTATGCGATCGTGGCGGGAATCGTCCTATGAATGTGAGTAGTGTTGAACCCTTCAAAGATCCTTTAGCTTCACGCTTAAAATAAGGATAGTATGCTATGTTTCTTGTTGAATTACTCAATAACACCTTGCATGGAATTCGGAAAGATAATGAAAGATAATAATCACATTAACGTAAACTGTTGTGGCTAAGTGAATTGTATGCTTGTACGCTGTTGCGATGAATTACATGACAGGTGAAGGCAAAGTCCCAAATGCTTGGGCGGTGAGTATATCAAGCTTTGGCTTGATGAATAGTTGATAACACAGATATTAAGACCCAAGAACTGGGCACTGAGTATGCTTGAATTATGTCCGAATGGATGTATGCTAAACAGATGCTAAGTCCCAGGAACTGGGCGGTAAGTACATTGAGTTGGTTGAAAAGATGTACGGTATCAAAGATGTGGCAAAGAGATTGGATAACAACATTCTATTATCCTGTGCCGATGTAGAATGTTGATATCACTAAGACCCTGGATGGGCAGAAGATAATATGGGCGTTGGCTCAAGGCAAGATGGCTAGATGGAAATATGAATGAGAATGATGGTTTTGCTTAGTTTTCCTTATCATGCATTATATGTTTTCTTCTTAGATAAGTTGCATATAGTTGCATGGTCATGGACAACTTGTCGACAAGGTGTAGTTCCTCGAACGGTATTTCCTGGGCCATGGAACCCGGTTCGTCCTAGGGGGAACAAGGATGGTGTCGATGTACTGACATCGGGATTGCAGGACTTGCAGTGGGGGCTTGCTACCGCCCACTGAAAGGACGATGAAATCCTATGGTGCTGAAGTAGTAGCACGGTGTTTCGGAAACCTCCCATGGATTCGCACCCCATTTGGAGTTAGCCGTTCACCAGAAGATGATCCAAGATGGCGTGTCGCCAGTGACCTTCATATAGATAGGTCAGGTGCTAATGATGTCTTATGCAGGCAGAGTAAGTTATTACTCAAATACAGGGAAGGATGTTGGCTGTTGGTAAGAATCACCTGAACGGTGATATTCATATTGAATCATGATATTGTTCCTAACAATGTCTTGTGCAGGCAGAGTAAGTATTATAAATATACAGGGATGGCTACACGACCGTGGGTAAGAATCACCAAAGGGTGATAACTGCATGCTTTAAATTATGTTGGCTATGAGATTTGCATGCTTTACTTCTTGTCGGCTATAACATGAAATCGACCCTAAGGCAACGAGAAAGACAACTGTTAATAATGTGCTATAACATGATTACTTAGTGTTGTCTTCTTAGGTGAGTTGGGCCAGCACCGCTCGCCAGTACATTGATGATGTACTGACCCACGTTGTGGGCAATATTACAGGTGTTTGCTTGGGGAAATCCTGTGAATCAGTGCTTGGCATCGATGAATCGGATGGGTGTACAGAAGCTCTTCTTTCAAGACGATGTCTTCTGCTATACAGGACATAATGTATGGAACAGTAGAACTCAGATGTACCAGTGAGATTGTAGCCATATTGGCAAGTCCATTGTAAAGAAGTCGGTATATTCATTTGTAGCCTAAAGGGCAAGTGTATACATTCAGTTGGCTATTCGAAAGTCTTGTAAACAGTTGTAAACTCTGTATTCCGCTGCGAGTCTTGTAATCAGTTGTAAACTCTGTATTCTGCTGCAAGTCTTGTAATCCATTTTGATTATCAATAAAGAGATACATTTCTATATAAATTGTGTGACTTCAATTTATCTGCTTGGTTCCGCTGCGTTGTCGATATTTTCTGAGAATTACCAGGAACTGTAATGGTTTTGCCTTGTACAAGTGCAATCTAGACTTGTACGGCATCACGCCCAGTGGCTTATTTTCGATCCTCCGGGATCGGGGCGTGACAGTCCGATCGGAGATAAATCATAGTGTGAGTCAAACACTAAGTTAGAATAATAGAAATGAAACGTGCATCAAATGCACGAGTCGCTATGGAACATTGGATATCGCAAGGGTGAGCGCCTCGGTGCGCAAGCCGTAAGAACATGGGATAACTGTAATCGGCGAGTGCCTTAGTACACGAACCATACCGTGCCTTCGCGTACGAGTTAGAAAGGCTAGAACATTGAAAGACAATAGGCGAGTGCCCTAGCGCATAAGCCCCGAACATTGAACACTAAGTTATATAACATGGGGATACGGTCAAAACGTGCCTATGTGCACGGGATAATAAAAGATAGCTTCGTTGCGAAAGAATACAGTTGTGGCATGAATGTGGCAGAACTGTCGGATATGACATAATGCCTCGAAAGGTGTTCGAGACCTTCGGGTCGTTCGGTTGATGAGCATTGAGTTGAGACACGATGCCATTGAATCATTGAAACGAAGTATGAAATGTAAGAACACAGAAAGTTAACGAAAGACACGCGAGATGATAAAGTCTGAGTCTCGAACTCAAGACTATGTTTGGTTGTTTGAATTTGATTGCTTGAATGATAAGGGCGTTGCATGGTCGAATGGAATGTACGAGAGATAAAGTGTGATATCTCCCATGCACGGGTGTTTCCTCCAAACGGTTAAATACCGGATGCGCCCCGAAAATGCTTGGCCTAGGAGGGAATCGAATAATCTTTGTAGGCGCACATCCTTAAACAAGATGGAAAAAGCCGCAAATGATGGTATGCAGCGGGAACGTTTCGGTTGTTGGGTCTGCAACCCAACCCGTGAAATGCCGGGCAGCCCGACCAAATATTGAGAAAAGAAGGAAAGAAAAGAAAGGAACTCCTTTAGTCCATTCCGGCACGGATACGCCAACGGCCCTCACATAGTTAAGGAATGATGGGTTGAAAGTGTAGGCGCATATGCGTCCCGCATAGAGATCCTGCTTAGAGATGCACATATAACATGACAGGAAAAGAATACGACGTATTCACCTTGCGTCGGTGCAAGGGCGAGTACGTCGACTTGGTAAGAAGTCGCACCACGAATCAAACACGAGATTGCTTGTTTGCTTGCCTATTCAATTCGATAACATGCTGCTATGATAACATGCTTTACGCTTTCAAATATGCCATGAAATTGACCCTAAGGAGAACATAGAAAGATCATAAGCTAAGTTGCATGATTCAACATAAATATTACAATGTCGGTTTGGAAAGAAGATCTTTGCTTCAGTACATGCGAGGACGAACGTACTGACCCCCACCAGCTTCATACAGGGTGCAGGAAATGGATTGCTCGCGGCGAAGCGTTGCCTGAACGTGTTGAGGCTTGGAATGCCGAAGCGCATTGAAGCGTGCGATCGCATGGACGTTCGGACTATGCAACTGGATTGATGCAGCCGAGATATAGAAGGCATGATGTATGGAACGGTGAAATCCTTTGTGGAAAAGAGAGAACCTGAGTGTTGTAGCCAATTTGGCATATATCGTTAGGCTATCGAAAGCCTTTGTAATCTCAGTTTTGGATATCAATAAAGAGAATTGTTTCGTATACTCTGTTTCCTTTCGTTGTTAATATCGAATCTAAAAGATAACCATTTGAGAACTTGTCATCTTGCCTTGCACGAGCGCAACTCCAGGCTCGTGCGGCATCACGCCCCCTGCGAGGACGATGATTCGGGTGATTCCGGGTCGGGGCATGACAAATTGGTATCAGAGCTCTAGGCTCAATTTCCTCTGGACGCTCGCTTCATTACAATTCTAAAAGTTGCCCACCACCGCTTGAAATCACTCTTGACTCTACTCGATGACGCACTGGATGTTCCATACTATAAGTCTAATACAAATCATAAAATTTTGCCGCATGTGTTTTGGAAATTTTATGATGTTTGCTAAGAAAGTTGCGAAGGGTATATTGTATTGAATGCAACGAGCCGTAGAAATTTTAGTTGCTGCAAGCGCAACAAATTATGAAATACGATTTGGGATGTTGTTGTTGCAATATAACATGTTGAAAGAGAAATAAAATGATGCACGAAGTGCAACGAGTTAATGGTGAATATGCATTAAAATGAAAGTGAGAAGTGATAAGCCAATACCGAATGTGTTGAACGGATTTGGGCATTGACTTGGAAAGTCGGGAATAAATTGTTGCACGATGTGCAACGCGTATTAGAAGTAAAATTATTACACGTGGTACAACGCATATCAAATTAATCGTTACACGGAATGCAAAGTAGATTGGAAATAAATCGTTGCACAAGGTAAAATGAAATGTCGGAAAAAAATCGTACGCACGATGTACAACGCGTACCGGAAGTAAAATTTGTTGCACGGGGTGCAACGCATATCTAAATAAATTGTTGCACGAGATGCAACGTAAGGAAAGAATTGAAATCATAAATCGATAGAACGAATCGTTCGGTTGCACACCAAACTTATGTTGGCAAACGAGAACATTGACCGAATCGTGTCGAATTTTGATAGAATCAAAGTTACGGTTGTGATCAAGCACGGTCACTGCGAAAATCGTGAGTCGGAAGAGATCGTTGGTTTATACTAAGTATAGCGCGAGGGAAATGGCTTGAATTCCAAGTGGTATATGCCATACCACGTAGGCGATGAATGACTCAATTCCGAGTGGTATATGGTGTATCACTTGTACGATGATTTGCATCGACGCATTGTGAGAATTGCGGAAGGTTTGTCTGCAACGGACGGGAGAGTACCGAGACTCGATTGGAAATTTGTATGACGGTATGCAAGTGTTCTTCGAAAATCGGTTAGGACGATAAGGCGAAACTCGTATCAATGAACGATACGTCGGACGAGAATGATAAGTTGGTCGGACGACCGAGACTAGCGAAACGATTATGCCTTGAAGTAATAATCGAACCGACAGAAAAGAAAAACTCGAGCTTACGAATGAGTCGCACGACTTGCGATCTCGATAGAAATGTTGGACGAGGCGAATCGAATCGTACGTCTTACGATCTCGATAGAAATGTTCGGCTAGGCGAATCGAATCGCACGACTTACGATCTCGATAGAAATGTTGGGCGAGACGAATTGAATCGCACGACTCACGATTTCGATAGAAGTGTTAGGCGATGCGAATTGTAATCGAATCGCACGATGTGCGACTTCAGTAAAGAGATGGTTGACGCGAGTAATCGTGCCTAAGAAAATAGTTGGTTACGTTACGGCAAAATTTATTTGAGTACGACTGAAAAACACGCAAAACTTAGAGGGCGAGATCGTATGACTTGAGGGTTCGATGTTGGATAATCGATAACTCAGTTACACGATCAAAGTATAGCGGGATGCGGCGAATCGAAAAACAAGTTGATGCGTATGGAAAAGTTTGTTGCGAACTTGGACATATACAATGCAAGTTGTCGACGTTAAAACAGATTCAAAGTTGACCCTTACGCTATCGAAATTGATACGACGTATCGAGATCGATACGCAAGGAAATGTAAGCATGATGTGAGAATACAAAATGGAGTGCGTCTTGTGCTATCAAAGTTTTATAAATAACGATACGAAAAGGAACGAACTGCTTGATCATGAATTTGGTGATTGATCAAGACGAGACTGTAAGTCATCGACGATTGCTCGATGCGTATAACATCTCGTGTGTCGACCCGCGAATAAGATAGACTCGAACTCGATACGAGTAGATGTTTCATAAATTGTGAAATCATCGACGATAGTGCATGACTTGACTCGGAGGATAGTTGCGCATCAGTTGCGCCGATAGAAGTAAATTTGTCTGAAATTGGATAGTCGTATAGAATCGTCGGAACGTAATTTGGCTCCGAAATAAGATATAGCATGGTTCGTAGTAAACTGTCCTTCGGTGATGATCCACAGTTATTGAGCATAGCTTCGGGGCAGCTGACCCTAGAAGACTTAAAGGCCAAATCAAATTGAATGCTGCAGACCGTAAGATGACCCATGCGATATCGCATATGATATTGCATCGATAATAAATATAACATGGTGCATGTTGACGATAAGTCTAGGCGATCGAGAATTATTGGAACAACTTTCGATTGAGAATGGTATAGTTAGATTTTGAGTATTCGTCGGATGAATGCTTGAATGGTTATGTTGGTCGACGATCGAACTTGAAATTTGCCAACGAACTTGGTAATTCGGATAGGCGATTGCGAGAAACGTGCTATGCACGAGAGGAAATGATAAGGGAATAACTTACGAGTCATGTCGTTAGATTCGGATTCACCTTGCAATTGAGCTTACGTGAATCAAAATTTATATTCGATGTTGCAAGATGGATAAGTTAGGAATTTGGCTAGTAAATTCCTACTCGTTAGGAAATTGAATGTAAGATGCATCGTAAAGACCTTCGTGCTAAGGCGATCGTTGCCTTGAGCACCGTCGCCTTGATGTAAACTTTCGTGTCGGATAGATTGTGGCCTTTGTGCAATGTCAATTTAAAGTTGCGTCGGGAGAAGTTAAGCACGGGGACTATGTAAGTAACCTAGCGGACGTAGTGCTGAATGTTGATGCGTTTGCAAGTCAACAAAGGAAATCGCATCGAGATAAGTGCATAAGCCAGACTTCGAAAATAGTTGTGTGGCGACTTCGAACGCAAGGCGTTACGGAGACTCGTTGTGATTGGATGCGCGACGGCTTAACGCGACGCATAGAGTTAGTAGTCCATATGAAACATACGAAATGAGAAAGACGATTTTGAATCGCGTCGCATACAGTGACTTTATTGAATGAATTACGTGTGTATCAATATGTGTATGCAATAGAATTGCGAGAACTTATGCTCGACTCCAAGTCCGATCGAGAGTACGATATGGCAAGCATATGATTGAAATTTACCTGTCAGCTTTGTTCCAATTTGCTACCACTGGAATTGGTCAAAATACATATATCTTCGGGACGCCTTGAATATAGGTATGAATCCAAATCGAGTTGTATACAAAATTCAAATCGAGCTGCAGGGATGACTTTGAAATATTAATGAAAAGCTTGCGAGATAGTGTGAAACTGAACAACATTGGTGGAACAAGATCGTGAAACGATCTATAAAATACTTAGTCATAGTGTTGGTTTTGGTTCGAGGACGAACCTTATTTTGAGTGGTATATTCTGTAATGCCCTACTCCGTATGGCGCATTACGCTAAAGCGTTGACTCAACGGGTCGCGTTGACCGAATAAAATGTATCGATGCGAATCGATACGAGAGTTACGTTGTCCCGAGCAACGCATCGAACTAAGTCGATACGAAGAGTTGCCTTGTCCGGAAAGAATGCATCAAGTGAATCGATGTAAAGTGCCACGTTGCCCAGAAGGATGAGTGCGTTGAATCGGCTCGAAGATTCTAAGAAATTGAATCGACCAAGATGCAAGTCCGAATCGATGCAAGTATTGATTTTAGTTGGTTTCGTATGCAGGTTATACTTTGATGCGAAAATATTAGAGGTCGATCTTTTGCAATATTTAGTAAGGGGTCCGCGAAATCAAATCGTCGCCTTGCGACGGGCTGAGACTTGGGCACACTAAGGCAAATCGGACGTATAACTCAATGAAGCACGAAGTACTCGAATGGCTAAGTCAAGAGAGTGGCCGTGCAACAAAGTTATAAAATCGAGCCGCATCGGCTCGGCGAAACGATAAAGGCGTATCGACTCAAGGTGTGAGGACTGACTTCTTTTTACTCCTTCATTCGATAAGTCAAATATATCATTGTATGCTAATTTAACCTATCGACGCCAAGGGCGTGGTCCGATCGGAGATAAATCATAGTATGAGTCGAACACTAAGTTAGAACAATGGAAATGAAACGTGCATCAAATGCACGAGTCGCTATGGAACATTGGATATCGCAAGGGCGAGCGCCTCGGTGCGCAAGCCGTAAGAACATGGGATAACTGTAATCGACGAGTGCCTTAGTGCACGAACCAAACCGTGCCTTCGCGCACGAGTTAGAAAGGCTAGAACATTGAAAGACAATAGGCGAGCGCCCTAGCGTGCAAGCCCTGAACATTGAACACTAAGTTATATAACATGGGGATACGGTCAAAACGTGCCTATGTGCACGGGATAATAAAAGATGGCTTCGTTACGAAAGAATACAGTTGTGGCATGAATGTGGCAGAACTGTCGGATATGACATAATGCTTCGAAAGGTGTTCGAGACCTTAGGGTCGTTCGGTTGACGAGCATTGAGTTGAGGCACGATGCCATTGAATCATTGAAACGAAGTATGAAATATAAGAACACAGAAAGTTAACGAAAGAGACGCGAGATGATAAAGTCTGAGTCTCGGACTCAAGGCTATGTTTGGTTGTTTGAATTTGATTGCTTGAATGATAAGGGCGTTGCATGGTCGAATGGAATGGACGAGAGATAAAATGTGATATCTCCCGTGCACGGGTGTTTTCCCCAAACGGTTAAATGCCGGATGTGCCCCGGAACCGCTTGGCCTAGGAGGGAATCGAATAATCTTTGTAGGCGCACATCCTTAAATAAGATGGAAAAAGCCGCAAATGATGGTATGCAGCGGGAACGTTTCGGTTGTTGGGACTGCAACCCAACCCGTGAAACGCCTGACAGCTCGACCAAATATTGAGAAAAGAAGGAGAGAAAAGAAATAAACTCCTTTAGTCCATTCCGGCGCGGATACGCCAACGGCCCTCATATAGTTAAGGAACGATGGGTTGAAAGTGTAGGCGCATATGCGTCCCGCATAGAGATCCTGCTTAGAGATGCTCATATAACATGACAGGGAAGGAATGCGGCATATTTACCTTGCGTCGGTACAAGGGCGAGTGCGTCGACTTGGTAAGAAGTCGCACCACGAATCAAACATGATATTGCTTGTTTGCTTGCCTATTCAATTCGATAACATGCTGCTATGATAAC
Source organism: Iris pallida (assembly GCA_029216955.1). NCBI lineage: Eukaryota > Viridiplantae > Streptophyta > Magnoliopsida > Asparagales > Iridaceae > Iris > Iris pallida. The sequence goes on from JANAVB010021312.1 coordinate 25,023, forward strand.
ATGCTTTACGCTTTCGAATATGCCATAAAATTGACCCTAAGGAGAACATAGCAAGATCATAAGCTAAGTTGCATGATTCAACATAAATATTACAATGTCGGTTTGGAAAGAAGATCTTTGCTTCAGTACATGCGAGGACGAACGTACTGATCCCCCACCAGCTTCATGCAGGGTGCAGGGAATGGATTGCTCGCGGCGAAGCGCTGCTTGAACGTGTTGAGGTTTGGAATGCCGAAGTGCATTGAAGCGTACGATCGCATTGACGCTCGGACTACGCAACTGAATTGATGCAGCCGAGATATAGAAGGCATGATGTATGGAATGGTGAAATCCTTTGTGGGCAAGAGAGAACCTGAGTGTTGTAGCCAATCTGGCATATATCGTTAGGCTATCGATAGCCTTTGTAATCTCAGTTTTGGATATCGATAAAGAGAATTGTTTCGTATACTCTGTTTCCTTTTGTTGTTAATATCGAATCTAAAAGATAACCATTTGAGAACTTGTCATCTTGCCTTGCACGAGTGCAACTCCAGGCTCGTGCGGCATCACGCCCCCTGCGAGAACGATGATTCGGGTGATTTCGGGTCGAGACGTGATACTAGCTGCCTCCAGAATAACCACTATATTCTATAGCCATGCATCAGCCGCAATAGCATCTTCACTGCCATCAAAGAAAGGAGGGTTCAGACGCTTGAAGCTGTTAGCCGCATTGTTCCCACGATAACCAACCCTACATGGCATCTCGTACTGTCTGCTGTAGGACATCGCCCCAACAATCTTGTGATGCAAGCAAGTCCCGGATGAGTCCCATCAGGGTTCTATTATCAGGCTCTGCAGGCTGGGCTGGCTGAACTAGCGGCTCTTGCTCCCCAGAAGGCATGACTCGGGATGCTGCCCCTGAGTGCTTGGTTTTGTCCCCAGGTTGCGGTTGGTTCACTTGTTGCTAGTTCTCTGGGGGTGCTCCACCCGGCTGATTGGCAGGACCAGGAACAATGCCACTGAAGAAAATGACATAGGAAACAATAAGAAAGGACACAGCTTAGGACTCCGGCCGACGAGGATGTGAGGACACAGCTTAAGACTCTTCGAGACTTCCACCGCCGCCGCCTCCTGCTCCCGCGACTCCGACCGATGAGGATGCGAGGACACAACATAGGACTCTAACCACGACGGTGACGTCAATGCAGGAGAAGATGACCCGAATTGTATCTCAGTTATCGGGTTCTCCTACTGCTCCGGGTCCTTTTGCTTCTGATCATGGTCAAGCTCTCGGTCCTTCTTCCGCCGGCTGTGCTTCTTTTGATCCGGCTGCCACTTTTCTACCGACTTTATCTATGATTCACCTCATTGATATGATGTCGACGGTAGAGCTACGCCGAGTTCCATAGCACATATTTGATGGCCTGCCGGATCACGTCGTTGAGGGGTATCTTCGTAAAGCGCAACTAGCACCACCAGACAATCAAGATAACATATGATAGTTTTTTTTTTGTGTATTTAGATGTTGACATTTTTGGATAATTTGGAGTTGTTGTGGATAATTTTGAGTTGTTTTGTGATATTGTGAATGATATTTTGAATGATATTGTGTGATATTGGATAATTTTAATTTGGAGTTGGTGTGATAATTTTGAGTTATTTTGGATATTTTGTTATGGAAAATATTGGATATTGTGTGATATTGTGAATGATATTGTGGAAAATATTGGATATTGTGTGATATTGTGAATGGCTAATTGTGTGAACAGGGAATGCTGCAATTTCAGGTTTTTTTGAGAAAATATTCCAATTAGCGACGGACTACCGATAGATAAGCGGCCACAGGCGATGGACAAGCGACGGATATTCCGTCGCTAAGATTCTGTAAGTTTTCTCATTTCTAGTTAGCGACGGATGGCGACCCCGTAGCAACATCTTTTCCATCGCTAAGCTTCTGGAAATTTACTTATATTTAGTTAGCGACAATTGGCGACAGTTAAGCGACTGACATTCCGTCGCTAAGCTTCTGAAAATTTTTTGGGTGGCTCACTTATCGACGGATAGCGACAGATTAGCGACGGATTAGCGACCAGCTTGCGTATCAGAAATTCTCTGATACGCATATACCGACGTATTAGCGACTAAATTGTCCGTCGCCAAATAGTCGCTACAGTCGAAATTGCGTATCACAAATTCTCTGATACACATATACCGACGTATTGCCAACAGAAAAATTCGTCGCTATATTGGATATCTGAAAGTTTCTGATACTCAACTTTTGACGGCAAAGCGTCGATAGGTCGTCGCTAATTCGACGAAACTTGTCGTCACGCATCAGTCGCTAAGTTGTCGCAGGCTTCCGCCGCTAGGTCGTCGCTATCATTTGGTTGCTTGACCGTCATATTTTAGTCGGCGCTTCGACCATTTTGTGACTACAAAGCGACGACTGCTTTTAGCGACGATGTGTATACAAACGGACCATTTTGGCCGAAAAGTAGTCGATAGTCCGTCGGTATTAAAAATTAGCGACGGATTAGTGAAAGATTTGTCCGTCGAAAATTGACTATTTTTTAGTAGTAAAAATCCTCTCCGAAGTCCTTCTGTCTCCTCACTCGCTTAGACACATGTTCTGCGAGTTCTGATTCAACAATTGTTTCTGCAACAACAACTTCTTTTTGGACTACATCTTCGTAAGGAGCTTTAGCCTCCTGTGCTGTCACGCCCCAGAACCAGAATACTTGAGAGCGGAGGACCGACACAGCCAGCTACGTACATTAAAGTGCAATCTACCTCGCAATACGGTCATGACTGTCTAGATGCATGAGGGTTTATCTACAAGTCATCAGTCTCTTCTGGCCAAGAACAAATCTAGTGTCTAAATCTCAAGTAAGCAAGTAAATGTTACAAGATGTTAGATCATCAGACATACAAAGTAAGGCGTCCCAAACATTACATATTCAGATGATAATGAAGCTAGTCATACAAATGCCAGACTAGCAAGAGTTAAGTCATACATGATCAACCCTAGGATTTGTCTATCATGTTACAACCCTTAGGAAAACAGAAATTAAGTTTCAACACGAGCTAACACTTGCTCGGTGGTTAAACACCTCAAAAGAATAATTTATAATAGAGTGAGAGAGCAAAATATAAATCCACTTGTTGCCAGGATTATGCCTGGTGTTCACCATCTGGCTGATAAGCTGGAAGATTCTCGGGTATTACTCCGAAATTGGGCCATACAAAACCAGTTGGGTCAGACCCCAGAAAGAGCAAGTGCTACAAGGGAGGCTTCATTAAGAAACTAAAACCAGCAGATAATAAAATAGAAGAATAAATAAATAAACATGCTTAAATGACAAGAAGACAGGGTTAGAATAAAACAATCGCTTGCATTAAGAGACGGAATATAATTCTCATGCTAATCATGAGCAAGCATTCAGGCACGGCCAATCAAGTCCTACGGCTTGCTATCATTAGCTAACTAGGATTGTCACATGCCTAGTTACTAGTAAGATGCAATGAGATATTCCCGCAGTCACAAGCCCTGTAGCTATCCAGGTTATCCAAGCAAGGTGGTTTACAAAAGTTACAATAGTTATCAAGATTACTAGTAAACTTTCAGTACTTATATTTTTAAAAAGTGCACCACATGACAGTGGACTGAAAATGTGTCATACTCGTCGGCAGGCTATAAGTCCCTCAGGTGTGGCCGGAATAACGGGATCGCCTGTAATTGAGAAAAATATCTCTATATGAACTACTTGATCAATCTAGTCATTAACCTAGTCAGATTCTGTAGTGCCCCATCCCTACATCGCGCCCCGTTCTTCGTCCACGGGGTGCGCGAGAAAGGAACACTGTTGCTATCGATTCGGTCGGGATCGATCGAATCGGTCGAACAGGAACGGTTGAATTAAGATCCATTCCTCATTATAGAATGGCTTCTTCGGAACCAAGTCCCATATTCAGCGGGTTGCGCCTCAAGGATTGACTCTGCGGCTGAGTCGGGAGAGACCTCCCGTTGCTCTGTTTTTCACGCTGTTTGCGTTGGTTTTGACTTGGTTTTCTGAATACGTTTTCGTGAATATTTTCGATGGTTTTCATGGTTTTCAATTCGAATTCGTATTTCCTATCGAACTTCTTGAATAATACAGTGTTCTAATCGGTTGCTTGTGCGATTTCAGGTAATCGCGTAGGCGACGTCTAGCGCGACCAACAAGTTCTCTCGCCTGAAGTAAACTCAAGGTGAGTGGCTGACCCTTCTCTTCTCGACCCCTTCCTAGGTAAATCGATAATGTTGTTGCGAATGAAAGAATAAATGCAAGAGCACGGACACGATAAAATGATTGAGTTTTCAAAGAGAATGTAGGCTATGTCTTAATAACTAAAAGAAAAATGGTCTTCGCACGGTCATGGACAACTTGTCGACAAGGTAGAGTTTTCCTGAACGGTAACCCGGGGCCACGGGACCGTTACGGCCAAGAAAGAAAACAATTACAAAAGTTGTGCTGGGCACGAGTTTGGCGGGGACTTGCAGCGGGGCTCGCTAGGTGCCCCGTCTAACAAAAGCAAAAAGGAGTCCATGATGGCTCTGGGAGCCAGTGACCAACCGTACGAAATATTGCACTTGATATGAAAATGATAATAATTGACAGGGAAGAACATGGTAAGTATCATAAGGTGCGACGCGGTCCGCCGTGTGTAAGTTCTAACGTATTTTACATTATGCTTGTCATATGCTTGTTTGAAATTCATTAGGATAGTTAGAAACATTCATAAACTAAGTCATATAAACTCTTCAACCTAATGAGAGCTTGGAACTTAAATAGCCACGCACCAGTACAAAGTGTAATGTACTGATCCTCGCTCTCCACGCAGGTACCCCGAACTACGAAGGGCATGCCGCTTAAAACTCAAGGCGACATGTACACTTTTGAAGCCTCGTCCGCGTGTTGAAGGCTTGTTTCTGAAATCCTTTTGAAGACTCCGCAATTAGTACAAAAGAAGAAAAGATGGCGACTCGACTTCCCTCGATAGCAGGTAGAAAGTGTAATTGTTTTGCTTGTAAAAAAGGATGTAATGTATGGAATGACTATCTCATCAGCGTTCGTTTTGTAAGTCGAGTCATGTTGTAGCCCGTGCGGCAATGATTGTAATGGAGTCAATGTAAATGAAGTTTTATTATCAATAAAAAGTCTACTTCTATTTCAAAATGTGTCAATCAATTTCTCTGCATACTCTAACTTGATGTTGTGTTTCGGATAACCTTATGTGTCACGCCCCAGAACCAGAATACCGGAGAGCGGGGGAATGACTCAGCCAGCTACGTATTACTGGTAGATGAATACCGTATAATATGATCAATGCTGTCTAAAAGACGAAGGGGTGCATACTACATGAAAGTCTCACTAGGGTTACTCAACATCTATTGTCTCAATCATTCAAACAAAAAACAGTAATAGAGAATATATAAGATAAAACAGTAAGGCGTCCCAACGCTCAGTCAAAATGTTCTTGAGATCTGGCCCTACAAAACGTAGCCAAATGATATGACAAGGTATACACAATCGTTATCAGCTGCAGTCTGACTTAGTTATAATTATGTAAAAGTAAGTGCAGGACAATCCGACTAACATGTCGATGCCAAGCGGTAAAATATAAAGTAAGTAGTAAAACGATCAGGGAAGCAAGGAACCCACTCGTGTCCTCCTGCGATCATCCCTCTAGTATTGACCATTTTGGAGGTAGAAGTAAGCTGAGTCCTCGGGAGCTGGCTCTAAATCTGGCCATGCAAAATTAGAAAGGTTAGATCTCAAATAGCAAGTACCACAAGGAAGCATGACATGAAGAATTAGAACCAGTGGTAAGAGTTAAGAATATGATAAATAAGTCTCCGCTTGCTACTGGGATTCACATAATATCACGACACTTCAAACCAACTTCCCAACCAAACAATGACAGAAGTTGACCCGTCATGTCCTGATATTCTGATCATCTCAGTAGTTAACAGAGTAGGTACAGTACACAAACAAATCAATTTAGACGACAATACATCTACTACGGCTTGCTAACTGTAAGTTCCAAGTTGTCCTGGAAATATGCAATAAGGAATTCCTCAGTTCTTACAATGTACAAGCAAGGCTAATCTACCCAATAATCTATTGTGCCAATCATGAATTAGACGTGTCCCAGCGGGATGCCTGTCATCAATATACATAAAAATATAAACATATACCACTCTCTGCCCGTGTGGCAGATTTGCAGTATCCGTAGGAACCTGCCGGTATGTCGGGGCACTTATTGTCCCGAGATGGCTGCCATGTAAAAACTCGGGAATCCATTCTCTCCATGCAATCGTTATTTTATTCAACTTAATAGTCCTTATGTTGTAACGCCCCAGTACCAATATACGTAGGACTAGGAACGTAGACATGCCAGCTGTATACATACGAAGTACAGGGGCCTTGTATGTATACATAAGCTGTAAAATATAGTAATCCAAGACAAACTAAATCTCATCCATAATGAAAGGAATAATAATATAAAAATCAATTCAAATATTTATGATACAATCGTTGGACGGAGACAAAGTCCACTACCAACTATCTCAATAAAAGAGATGTACAAGAATCGATCCATAAAATGGCAAGACGAACCAAGCACAATCGTCTTCGAAGGAATGGAGAAGACCACAGCTTTGGCTAGAACACCTGCAGTGAATCATGAAAAGCACACACCTGGGGAATAACCAGGTCCTCAGACGGACATAGCAAGATACAGGAAGAACAAGCTAATATGAACTGTCATAATAATAAAATAATTATAAAAGACTATCCTAGACACAAATATGCAAAGGAGATTCTAACCGCCTAATGTACAATTTAGAGGACAACTTTCATGCGCATGGGTGGAATTTTAGGCTATGTGTACGTAACTGGCATCCAGTCATCTGTATCCGGCTGTAACGTCCAAAACGTCAGAGGGTATCTGCAAATAAATTGCCACAGTTCCATCCGGAGACTGTGGTTTACCTGTTTGGATTCCTATACGCACTAGCGACTGTCCTCCCCCAATATTTCCCACACTGTTCAAGTTATGTGGCTCGTCCAGTTTTGTAACTGCTTGAGTCTCTAAAATCCTAGTCATAGCAGTTACGATCATCTACCGTCACACGACTTTAGAGATAGCTAGTCAATAAGTCGTGTCCCTAGCAACATGTCTCAAACCGTGTAGTGTGAGTGTCATAGCCAAATGAGATATAAAGATATCCCCCAATAAGAAGGTAGTCCGCTAACACTAAGTTAACATGCATATAGTAAAATAAACGACTAATAGTGTCGCTTGCACCCAAGTGTGGCTTGGACGCGCAGTTTATAACAAAGGAAACTAACAATATAAAAAAATAATACAGAAAATAAATAATTTGACAGTTAATTAGCAAGGTATACTTGCCTGTTGTGACGCCTGGTGAGCTGCCTGGTGTGGTACAACAAAGGTGGCACAAGATCGACTTCGATATTACAACTACGCAAGGGAGCCTCTGTTGACGACACGGATGGTTCCGTCCGGTCCAGGGCGGTCAATTTAGTTAGGGACGATATAAAGAAGTCTAGAATTGGCGAGAGAATAGGTAATGGCTTAGTCACGGATATGGGTGGATAATAGAAGAAAGTGTCAATAAATATATGATTTAAGAAAATATTTTAATACTTGAACCTATATATAGTTATGTATGCCTTTACATATATAATCAAAAATAGAAAGTCGCTCTAGGACAAAAACTCTATGGTTGTCAGGATAGATTTTTAAGTAAAAGCATATATTTAAAATAGATAAATAATCCAATAACTATTTAAGTTTTTTATAAACTCATTTCAAATAGACGTGGCTTTGCAAAATGCTATATTTTTATATAAATTTTTTTAGATAAATATTTAAAGTCTAGAAAATTATTTGGACTAAATCCTACTTTTTGACAAAGTACAACATTTAGGTAAAGATTGTCTTTAGGAATATCTAGTAACACTATAAATAATCTAATTCCTATAATAATAATAATTTGACAAATTATAATTTTAACAAAAAAAGAAATAAAAATAAAATAACAATTTAAAAAAATAATATTATTAATAATGACTATTTATATATATATATAATATATATATATTAATATATATATATATATATATATATATATATAATTATATATATATAGGCTATATATATATATATATATTATATATATATATATATATATTATATATTATATATTAATATATATATAATAATAGGCTGTTGTTGTCTTCCCAAATAAATAAAACAATAATAATAGTAATAATAATGATAAAAAATAATAATTATAACAACAGAAGATAAAATAATAATAATAATAATAATAATAATAATAATAGTAATACTAATAATTAATAAAACAAAGCTTCCATTGCAGCAGTTGTGCTACTGCTAATAAGGGTTGGAAATACAAATTGAGAAAAGGGAAAAGAGTACAGTGTTACAAAATTTAGAGAAAAAAATCGAAGAAGGAGAGGGAGAAGAGGAGCTAGGGAGATGAAGGAGGAGGCGGAGGAAGAAGTGAGGTCGCGGTCAGAGGTGCTGGGCTGCGCCGATGGCGGTGCTCGGGCGCGTCAGGAGGAGGACACGGCGGCTGGGCGGCGCCAGCAGATCCGAGGCACGGTGGGGCGAACGGAAGGGAAGGGGCTCCGGCTTGGCGTGCGGCGGGGCTTGCCTGACAGTGGCGGATGGCGGAGGCGAGAAAGGGAAAAGGAAGGGGAAGGGGCGAGAGCGGGAGAGGGACAGCGGAGCTGCGGCGGCGCGGGCTAGGCACGACGGTCACGACGCGGCCGGGAGGAGCTTAGGCGGCACTGGAATTCCCGGCCGGCGGTGAGCCCTCCTTCCCTCTCTCACTCTTGGTTTTCTCGGTTGCTTAGTTAGGGCGTGGGTTTTGGGGGTCGCCGGCCTTGGGAGCCGATGATAGGGGTTACGCCGGTGGGCGGCAGGCGACTGGTTGTTGGGAGGCTGGCCACGACGATGGTGGCGGAGTCTTGGTGGTGGTGATGAAGGCAGGTGTTCTCACGGCATGGACTGTGTGGTCATGGCGGTCGAGGCGCTGCCTCTCGGCTACAGAGGGTCTGGGTCGTATGATGGTTTGGTGATGGTTGCTGCAGCATTTGTCGAGGGAGGAGGAAGGCTAGGGTTGCTGATGGTTCGGGAGGCAAGGTGTGGTTACGGTGTTCTGGCCCAAACTAGGGTTAGGGTTTTCTTGTTTGGGGACAAACATGGAGGAGGTCGATGGAGATGATTAGCCGGGTGAAGGCAGTGCCGTGGTGGCCATGTGGGTGACCAAGAGAGGGGCTGGCCGATTAGGGTTAGGGTTAGATTTGGGATTAGGATTAGGTTAGGAATTTGGTCATAGATTTGGGGGTTTGGGGTTTTGGATATCGTGTCTTGTGCGACATCGAATTTGGAGGACATGTCCGGGGCTGTCGGACATGGAAAAGAAATTGTAAATGTAAAAAGAGAAAAAAATAGTGGAAGGGGATCGGGACACAGACATGATGCACATATTTTTGGATGGAAAAATTTATGGATGTGGAAAATTTATGGAGGAGTACCTGCCTATTTATAGGATGTAAAAATTTCCAGTTAGATAAGGATTGGGATTTATTTAAATCCAATTAGATAAATTCCGTCCTTAATTTAAATCAAATCAATAAATTCAAATCCAAATATAAATTAATTTAAATTTAGATAATCAAACTCAAATTAATAATAATTTTTATCTGTGAGGCCCGCCTCACTGTATCAGTATTTTATACGGATACATATTTATTTGAGCTGTAATTCGTATTTCCTGAATTTTGAGAATATTTAAAGTTGCTGAATTGTCATTGTACGGATTTCTGACAATTGTCGGGTGACCCGTATACTGGCTTGTTTCATTTATTTTGGTATGAATCATGACTTGGTTTTAATTTGATTTGACTTGGTTTTATTGGTTTGGTTTAACATGGTTTGGTTTGGCTTGGACTTGGTTTGGTTTAGTTGGTTCCTTATGAGAGAGGTGTATGGTTTAGATTGAGTGAAGAGGAATGAATGGTGGAGATTGCTTGGGCTTGTTATATAAGCCACCTACCACTCTCTCTCCTCTATTATTCATTTTCATTTTCCATCTTCATCTTCTTCTTCTTTCCTTCTTCACCAAGGAGGAGAGGCAAGTACACCTTGCCGAACCTTGAACAAATTTGCTTTTGATTGTTCCATCTTCTTCCTTGCATGATTCTAAGCATATTTAGAACTTAGAGTTTTTGATTTTACCGGGTAGATTCTTGTAGATCTAAGTTTATATTTTTTCGGTTTTCTTGGGTTTTGATCTACCAAACTTACTTGTTTACGAAAACTAGTGGTCCCATGTTGTAGAGAATTTAATTTCATGCAGTTTTGGCTTTTGTTTCGCTTGATTTCGACTCCGGATGAGGAAGTTATGGCCATTACAAGTTTTTGGAACTTTCATGGCTGAACTTGCTGTTTGGGGACGATGAACCTCATGCGCCCGGGAGGCCATGCGCCGGGAGGCCATGCGCCGTGAAGTCCCGGCAACGCATCCCTTAACTCCGAGCGTGTCATGCGCGTAGGTTCCCTACGCGCATGTACTGAAGACGCAACGTGAGTTTCTCATGTGCCGATTCGTGCAGGAATCTCATGCGCCGATTTGTGCAGGAATCTCATGCGCCGATTTGTGTAGGAATCTCATGCGCCGATTCGTGCAGGAATCTCATGCGCCGATTTGTGCAGGAATCTCATGCGCCGATTTGTGCAGGAATCTCATGCGCCGATTCGTGCAGGAATCTCATGCGCCGATTTGTGCAGGAATCTCATGCGCCGATTCGTGCAGGAATCTCATGCGCCGGAATTGCTCTATTTCACTGTTTTTCCTGTTTGAGTTGTTTTGTAGCTAGAATCTTGAAAAACTCAAAACATGAAAGTTGTAAATCTTTTCCTTGGCTTCAAGAACATGTTACTAGTTATTTTATGCAAGTTTCTCTCATTCATGATAATGTAAGGATAGAACACGATAGTGGCCTGTTAAGGCGCACTCTTGACAAGTACCAAGTGGACATGACATGACCTGATAGTGGCCTGCCGTGGCGCACTCCTGACAAGTAGACCTGACATGATATATCTTGATAAGCTGTTACGACGGCTACCTGACATGACATAACCTGTATAAATAAATGGCCTGGACACCGTGGGTGATTGTGCTTGTACAAATGAACCCGTCTTGTCTTGCATCATGTCTAGGACATGAATCCCTGGTTTCCCACGGTCAGGAATTCATACTGAATATGGCTAGGAATAATGACTAGATTGATCAAATAGTTCATGGAGAATTTTCCAGTTACCTGTTGCCCCTTTGGTCCCGGCCTTATATTATATACATGGGATTTGTTGCTATCCGTCGAGATGAGCGCACTTCCAGCCCGCCGTCGAGTGTGGTACCTTAGGACACATGTATCTTACTACAGTGTGTCTGCTATATCCTGCTATCTTTTCCTTTTCTTGCTGGGATCACTCAGGTAATAACAAACGGGTAACCGGACTTGGAATTCTCATTGAATCTTGCTAGTAACTAGGACTGTGATAACCCTAGCTAGTTAATGTAGAAAGCCGTAGGCAATAATTGGCCGTGAATGTTGGATGTAGTTCAGTCTGTCTAGTCTTGTCTTGATCTTGTACAAGATTGTTACATGACCTGTTTTCTTATTTTACCTTGCCGATAAATGGTGGGAGAAGCCAAGTTCTGTTCAGACGAAGGGTTACAACCCCTGTCCTTGTTTGGTTTACGGGTTGTAACCTGGTTATCTGAATAGTCCCATGGTTATCTCATCGTATATCACCTTCCCAGTCTAAGTCTTGTTTAGATCCAGTTCCTAATTGTTTCCAGGATTATGATTGCAATGATTGTCACTCTAATGTATTGTACTCTGTATTGTCACTCCCTGTTTGTCACTCTCTGAGTGTCACTTAATGATTGTCACCTTTAGCAATAAATGATCAGAGACCAAGTTCTGTTCAGGCGAAGGGTTACAACCTCGGTCCTTGTTTGGCTTAAGGGTGTAACCTGGCTTCCGGAATAGTACTTTCGTCCTCTCTTTGTATATTGCCTAGCTCTAGTTATTTAATATGTTCTCTAGTTACTTTATCTCACCTGTTCATATGACTACTTGCTTTGCATAACTCTTAAAAGATCGTTTGCTTAACAAGTCTACTTTTACTTGTGTTTACTAAATGCTTTACTTACTGTTTTCCTATGTTCGGGATAAGTGCATTGGTACTGCACGAATCTCGATCCTCCCTTACTTATTGCTTTCTCTCCCTGTTGATTGCCTATGATTGCTGGTTTTAAGTTCATTGTTCGGCCTCCTTTGTGGTACTTGCTATTTGGGGTCTGACCCCACTGGTTTTGCATGGCCAGGTTCTAATAGAAGAGCCCGAAGGATCTACCGCACCATCTACTCGACGGTGACCAGCCGGAGCACCAGAGTGCCTCAGTGGGTTTCTTCTTCATTCTTCCACTAATATGTAAATTCTCTTCTTGTAACGTTTAGCCCCGAGCACGTGTTTAGCTCGTATTTTGGTATTTTCCTTGATATTATAGCCTACGGGCATAAACATGATATGTGTATTCTAGACTATAGCTAGTCCTTATCGTGTACGACTAATATTCTAGCTAGTCATCAGTTCTGTGGTACTGGCTTCATGATCAGTCATGTATATATGGTTCGGGACGCCTTACTATTGTATGTATGATGATCGTACTCTTGCTCTTGTATAATTGCCTGTGATTGAGATACCTAGGATTGTTAAACCATAGGATTGACTGATGGCATGTAGAGTAACCCCCATGTTTTGACAGCTTATACGTGATTTCAGAGTATTAACGTACTTTGGAATTGCGTAGCTGGCTATGTCTGCCCCAGCTCTCCGGTATTCTGGTTCTGGGGCGTGACATTATCCTTAATTTTAAACTATTTAAAATCAAACCCATGAAATCTAATAAAAGATTTAAATTGTCACAATAATTTTAAAACATATATTCCAAAATACTAATAATAATAATTTCAAAAATACTAAATATTTAAATATCTTTTTGAGTAATAAAATATTAATATTAATAAATTTTGAAAATCAATTTAAATATTAATAGGAGCTACTTCAAAAATACCTTTGAAATAATTTAAGATAATTAATAAATAATTTCGAGAATTTATTTACATAATTTATATCTTACGCCCCTTTTTTATAACGATAAAAATAAAGTAATTACTATATATATTTTGAAACTATAAAAATGAAAAAATATTTTTCTAAAAATATGTATGCTCGCACATATTCGCACCCGTCGAGCAATTACGAAAAATAAAATTTTTGTGCGCGACGTACCATACAACTACGCGATGTATAAATACAAAATAAAAAATTAGTACCAAATTTATTTTAAAAAATATAGTAAAAATTTAGGGGTCTTACATCCTACCCAACTTAAAAGAATTTCGTCCTCGAAATTAAGAATTTGCAGGGGTGAGATGGTATAAGGGTATATCGACAATGAAACACGATCAAATCATTGGACGAGGCAAGAAACGACGTTCAATGCAAACATGCATTAGAAAAATGCGATTTTAAATAAAACGAAAATAAATCATGGACATGGCTAACTAATGCCAGAAGAAAATGATTAGGGTTAAAGTTTAATCAAGATAACCTGCAATAAAGAATAGTACGGTATCAAGAGAAAATATGTTAGGGACCTTTAAGATATGCAGTTTCTCGGGAGTAGGTTGAGGGCACGATTAAGAGAACGAATTTGATTTACTTCTAACTTATGCGGTTAGAAGGTCATGATAGTAAATATAGGACCGAAAAAAAGGACGAGTAGTTTTGGATAAAGATATAGCAACATCGAGTGAGAATGGTCATAGTAAATAAGAAGGCTAGAGGAAAGTTCTAGCGTAACGCCTTCATCCTTCTAAAATAGGTGAAGGTGAAAGCAATATAGAGTTCGAAGGAGGCGTTATCGAATACGAATACGTGGTTTAAATGCGACCAAATAATTTCAAAAGAATTGTCAAAGCAGTCGTAGAGGAGACTCTAGAGGCCAAGTCTAACTATGCCTCCATCCACGTAGAACGATATAAAACTGAACCAAGGTGCACTCGGTTGATCAGACCATTATGTATCGGTTCTGATTAGACAATTTGCTAGTGAGCGCTCAATAGCATATGTCATGAACAAGCTTGATAAAGAATTTGAGCTTGCAAAAATTAGGCTATATTAGCATCATTAGTCTAGATAGTAGTACATAGACACGATGGTAGATGAAATAAGAACAAATATGAATAGTCTAAAAGTCATAAGAATCTAAGTCTCGTTTATTCCTATACAATCATTCTACGGTCCAAGGTTTGGTTGACCAACTGGGTTAAATTTCTCTAGTCTCTATAGTTTAGATAGTACTATTTATATTCTCTTTAATGGTTAAGGGTATGTGTCGGGTCGTGGGGTATTCTGTCCAACTTCAAAGAATTAAGCTAAGGGTGTTTTGGGACTAGTAGGATAAATCTCTAGCAAGCACGAAAGGAAGATAAGAATAATGATAGAATGAATCAAGCAAGATGCAGTCGATGAGTTGAACGATAGTTCGAATATGGAATCGAGAAAGGAGGTCAAGTATGTGGATAAGATCCTAGACTCTAATCCTATACGCAGGCTTGCTTGGTACGGTAAAGTAACCAAACAATTTATCTTGACCTGTATGGGCCACCACAAAAATATGTAAAACCCCAGTCCCAATATACGTAGGACTAGAAACGTAGACATGCCAGCTGTATACATACGAAGTACAGGGGCCTCGTATGTATACATAAGCTGTAAAATGTAGTAATCCAAGACAAACTAAATCTCATCCACAATGAAAGGAATAATAATATAAAAATCAACTCGAATATTTATGATACAATCGTTGGGCGGAGACAAAGTCCACTACCAACTATCTCAATGAAAGAGATGTACAAGAATCGATCCATAAAATGGCAAGACGAACCAAGCACAATCGTCTTCGAAGGAATGGAGAATACCACAGCCTTGGCTAGAACACCTGCAGTGAATCATGAAAAGCACACACCAGGGGAATAACCAGGTCCTCAGACGGACGTAGCAAGGTACAGGAAGAACAAGCTAATATGAACTGTCACAATAATAAATTAATATATAAAAGACTATCCTAGACACAAATATGCAAAGGAGATTCTAACCGCCTAATGTGCAATTTAGAGGACAACTTTCATGCGCATGGGTGAGATTTTAGGCTATGTGTACGTAACTGGCATTCAGTCATCTGTATCCGGCCGTAACGTCCAAAACGTCAGAGAGTATCTGCAAATAAATTGCCACAGTTCCATCCGGAGACTGTGGTTTACCTGTTTGGATTCCCATACGTACTAGCGAATGTCCTCCCCCAATATTTCCCATACTGTTCAAGTCATGTCCATGGCTCGTCCAGTTTTATAATTGCTTGAGTCTCTAAAATCCTAGTCATAGCAGTTACGATCATATACCGTCACACGACTTTAGATAGCTAGTCAATAAGTCGTGCCCCTAGCAACATGTCTCAAACCGTGTAGTGTGAGTGTCACAGCCAAAGGAGATATAAGGATATCCCCCAACAAGAAGGTAGTCCGCTAACACTAAGTTAACATGCATATAGTAAAATAAAACAACTAATAGTGTCGCTTGCACCCAAGTGTGGCTTGGACGCGCAGTTTATAACAAAGGAAACTAACAATATAAAACAAAATAAATAATGCAAAAAATAAATAATTTGACAGTTAATTAGCAAGGTATACTTGCATATTGTGACGCCTGGTGAGCTGCCTAGTGTGGTACAATAAAGGTGGCACAAGATCGACTTTGGTGTTACAACTACGCAATGGAGCCTCTGTTGATGACACGGACGGTTCCATCGGGTCCAGAACGGTCAATTTAGTTAGGGACGATATAAAAAAGTCTAGAATTGGTGAGAGAATAGGTAATGGCTTAGTCACGGATATGGGTGGATAATAGAAGAAAGTGTCAATAAATATATGATTTAAGAAAAATATTTTATAATACTTGAACCTATATATATAGTTATGTATGCCTTTACATATATAATCAAAATCGAAAGTCGCTCTAGGACAAAAACTCTATGGTTGTCAGGATAGGTTTTTAAGTAAAAGCATATATTTAAAATAGATAAATAATCCAATAACTATTTAAGTTTTTTATAAACTCATTTCAAATAGACGTGGCTTCGCAAAATGCTATATGTTTATATAAAAGTTTTTTAGATAAATATTTAAAGTCTAGAAAATTATTTGGACTAAATTCTACTTTTTGACAAAGTACAACATTTAGGTAAAGATTGTCTTTAGGAATATCTAGAAACACTATAAATAATCTAATTCCTATAATAATAATAATTGAAAAATAATAATTTAACAGAAAAAGAAATAAAAATAAAATAACAATTTAAAATAATAATAATATTAATAATGACTATTTATATATATATAATATATATATATATATATATATATATATATAATATATATATAATAGGCTGATGTTGTCTTCCCAAATAAATAAACAATGATAATAGTAATCATAATGATAATAAAAATAATAATTATAACAACAGAAGATAAAATAATAATAATATAATATAATAATAATAATAATAATAATAATAATAATAATAATAATAATTAATAAAACAAAGCTGCGGCAGGCGGCTGGTTCTTGGGAGGCTGGCCACGGCGATGGTGGCGGAGTCTTGGTGGCGGTGATGAAGGCGGGTGTTCTGACGGTAGGGACTGTGGGTGGTCATGGCGGTCGAGGCGCTGCCTCTCGGCTACGGAGGGGGGTCTGGGTGGTTTGGTGATGGTAGCTGCGACATTTGCCGAAGGGAGGAGGAAGGCTAGGGTTGCTGATGGTTCGGGAGGCAGGGTGTGGTTACGGTGTTCTGGCCCAATCTAGGGTTAGGGTTTTCTTGTTTGGGGACAAACATGGAGGAGGTCGATAGAGATGATTAGCCGGGTGAAGGCAGTGTCGTGGTGGCCATGTGGGTGACAAAGAGAGGGGTTGGCCGATTAGGGTTAGGGTTAGTTTTGGGATTAGAATTAGGGTTAGGGATTTGTTTATGGATTTAGGGGTTTGGGATTTGGATGTCGTGTCTTGCGCGACATCGAATTTGGAGGACGTGTCCGGGGCTGTCGGACATGGGAAAGAAATTGTAAATGTAAAAAGAGAAAAAACAAATAGTGAAGGGGATCATGACACAGACACGATGCACATATTTTTGGATGGAAAAATTTGTGGATGTGGAGAATTTATGGAGGAGTACCTGCCTATTTATAGGATGTGAAAATTCCCAGTTGGATAAGGATTGAGATTTATTTAAATCCAATTAAATAAATCACGTCCTTAATTTAAATCAAATCAATAAATTCAAATCCAAATATAAATTAATTTAAATTTTGATAATCAAACTCAAATTAATAATAATTTCAATCCTTAATTTTAAACTATTTAAAATCAAATCCATGAAATCTAATAAAAGATTTAAATTGTCACAATAATTTTAAAACATATATTCCAAAATACTAATAATAATAATTTTAAAAATACTAAATATTTAAATATCTCTTGGTAGGTACAGGAGTTAATGGTGGAGAGAGGAAGATATTAATGAAGAGAGAGAAGGAGAAATGGTAATAAATACTATGGGTGGTGGTAGGTAGGGGGTTCATCCCTTGGTTCTTGATGAACCAAGGCAACCAAGCCTAGCCGAACCAAACCAACCCCAGGAATAAACCAAGCCTCACTAATCCAAAATAAACCAATGAACCATTAAAACCAATTAAACTATCAATGCCAATAAAACCAAGTCAGTGCAAAATAAACCAAGAGAACTAATCATGACTAAATAAAATATGGGTCCAAAACACGTATACGTACACTAAATACGTATCACGAATTTGGGACATTACATCCTACCCACCTTAAAAGAATTTCGTCCTCGGAATTTAATCAAGAGGCTAGAGATGTAAGGAAAAGCTATTCTATCATAGGCAATCTACCACTACCAATCAATCATACAATCATTCATTCAAGCAAGGATTCAAAGCGTAAGGCATAAGGAAGATATTACACCTTACGAGTCAAACCAGCCGGGATGACCTGATCAGATATCATCCTCATGCTCCCAAGTTTGACTCTCCCAAAGAGGGATGACTCTAAGCAACACGGACTAAACTGATAGTCTTGCGCTCGAGGTCTCTCTCTTTGGTCAAACATGGACACGGGCCTATCCTCATACGAAAAGGTTGGTACCAATAACCAGTTTCGAATGATCTAGGATATAGCTCGGGTCCGGAATGTTCCGTCGTAATTAGGATACATGAAATACGTCATGCATCCCTCATAATGACGGTAGAAAAGCAAGATGAGAGGACACATATACCTCTCGGTCGATTCTGAACCTGAGCCTGGGCTAAGGCAAACTGCCGCGGGTTCTGTTGCTGGAAAGTCTGGGCCTAAGTCGGCAATGGCCTCGGGAACGGGAACTGCTGTTGCTGGTGATCTAGAGCTGGTCCCCTAACCGAGGGACTAGATACTATCGATGCTGAATCAACTCTGAATGGGCAGGACCCCACCCTATGGTCCGGTGCTCCACACAATAAACACAATCCCAACGCCTTGCGACACTCCTTCCACGTGTCCAGGCTTCCCACAATAAGAACAGCCCACGACGGAAGACTGCGCTTGCTTCTGTTTCTGCTGAGAGTACGTCGGGGTTGAGTGTTGAACCGACATCACTGAGGCCGCTTGCCTCGGAGCTCCAATAGTCAAAGCCCTGGCTGCCGGGGCTGGGGCTGAAGACTGATTCATTTGACCATGGGACCGCTTCCGACCTCCGGTCCTGTCCACTATTCTCTGGGAGGTATACTCGTGCCTCCTCGCTGCTCGCAATACCGCATCATAGGTCTGATGCTCAAACTGTTCTACTGCCAATATAATCTCCAAGTGAAGTCCCTGTTAGAACCTCTGCACCCTGTCAAACTCGGTTGCCACCAAGGTGGGAGCAAACTGACTGAGTCTGGAAAATTCGACCGCATAACTGTCGACCGTCCTCCCCATCTGTTTAAGATTACTGAACCTGGTCTGCAAGTCATATCGAGCCACTGCATCATAATATTTGGTCTGGAACTTTTTGCTGAATACTGCCCAGGGGATAAGTGTTGCCAATCCTACTGCTTGTGCGGCCCACCAACTGCGGGCTAGATCCAATAACTGTAGGCGCACCACAGCTACCTTCTCGTCTTCTGGAATCTTCGCGACTTCGAGAATCACCTCTATATCCTGTAGCCAAGCATCGGCAGCAATGGCATCCTCGCTGCCATCGAAGAAGGGAGGGTTCAGGCGCTTGAAACTGTTGACCGTACTGTTCCCTCGAAGACCACTTCTATTCAGAGCATTTTGTACTACTTGGTGTAGGGCATCTCCCTGACGATCTTGGGATGCAAGCAACTCACGGATGAGTCCTACCAATCCTTCATCCTCTGACCCTGCTGGCTGGACGGGCTGAACTGGCGGTACTGGTTCTCCAGGAGGCACGGCTCGGGAGGCTGCTGCTGGGGACTGAGCTCCTTCTGGCTGATCAACAGGAACGATGTCACTGAAGCAATAACATCAGGGATATTAAAGAAGGACCAGGATAGATCAATGATACAAGCATGTTATCAAGCCAGAAATTTAAGGAGATATGAAGATACGAGTGAAGATCAAAGGGGAGTACAGATTGAGACATCTATCCGGTAAACCCTCAAACATCTTGATTTACAAGACCTGCATGGGCCACCACTTAAACCATGTCACGCCCCAGAACCAGAATACTGGAGAGCGGGGGCAGACATAGCCAGCTATGTATAATAAAATAGAATCGACTCCACTATACGGTCACGGCTGTCTAGATATATGAGGGTTTATCTACAAGCCATCAGTCTCTTAGGGTCAATAACAAGCCTAGTGTCTCAATCACAAGCAAGTAATTAAATGTTACAAGATGTAAGATCACCAAATATACAATAGTAAGGCGTCCCAAACATTACATATTCAGCTGATCATGAAGCTAGTCGTTACAAAATGTGAGGACTAGCAAGAGTTTTAGTCATACATGATCAACCCTAGGTTGCCAATCATGTTACAGGAGCACGTAGGCAGTAAGTAAAAATGTACACGAGCTAACACTGGCTCGGCGGCTAAACGCCTCAAAAATAATTTACAATATTACAGTAGGAGAACAAAAGAAACCCACTCGATGCCCTGGTTACGCCTGGTGACCACCATCGGGCTGGAAAGCAGGGAGATTCTTTGGTGCTGCTCCGGTATCTGGTCATACAAAACCAGCTGGGTCAGACCCCAGAAAGAGCAAGTGCCACAAAGGAGGCTTCACTTAAGAACTAAAACCAACAAATCATTAGCATTCAACATGTAAGAAACAATAAGTAACACAGATTGAGGTTTGTGCACTACCAATGCACTTGCCCCAATCAGAGAAAATAATTGAGTGAAGCATCATTGACATAAAAGAACTGGAGAATCATGCTAAATAAAATATAGCTGGGCAATATATGAAGAGAAGACGAAGATACTATTCCGGAAGCCAGGTTACAATCCTTAAACCAAACAAGGACCGAGATTGTAACCCTTCGCCTGAACAGAACTTAGTCTCTGATCATTTTTGCTAAAGGTGCCAATCATTAAGGTAAAAAGGAGAGAGTACAATGATAAAAGTGACAATGAAGAGTGCAATACGCTAGAGTAACAATCTGGAGTGACAATCATTATAGTGACAATCTGGAGTGACAATCATTCAATCATTCTGGTACAATCTTGTAATCAATCACTTCTAGACAATACTATACTGGACTAGACTTCATCCAAGCAATCACGGCCAATCATTGCCTACGGCTTTCTACATTAACTAACTAGGGTTATCACAATCCTAGTTACTAGCAAGATGTAATGAGATGCTCCAAGTAGTCACAGGCCCTGCAGCTATCCAGGTTATCCAGGCAATCATTATAGTGACAATTTAGAGAGTACAATGCATTAGAGTGACAATAGAGTTCAATCAGTTAAGTGACAATGGCGGGTGCCCCACATAACAGTGGGCTGGAAATGTGCCCTACTCGTCGGCAGGCTACAAGTCCAAACATTTGCGGCCGGGATAACGAGATCGCCTGTAACTGGAGAACATCTCTTCATGTCTAGTGAATTATACTAGTCATTAACCTTAGTCCATTTCAGTAGGTACTCCTGACCGTGGTACTCAGGAGCTCCCTCCCTAGACATGATGCACAGGACTGGTTTATTTGTACAAGCACAATCGCCCACGGTGTCCATGTTATTATACAGGTCATGTCATGTCAGGTAGCCGTCACAACAGCTTATCAGATATATCATGTCAGGTTTATCATGTCAAGTGTTCTTGTCAGGAGTGCGCTACGACGGGCCACTATCAGGTCATGTCAGGTTTTTCTTATCAAGAGTGCACCACTATGGGTCACTATCGTGTCATGCTCAGGTATCATTTCCAAACATATTAAACAAATCCATGATTATCAAGTTCATGACAAAAGGCGTAAGGATATAAAATGGACGTAAAATATCTAATAAAATATCAATATTCAGGGCTATAGAAGATCCATGCGGCTAAGGCCTATGCGGCCAGGAATGATCACATGCGGCTGGAAGAGAAGCCCATGCGGCTGAATGGATATGGGTTCATGCGGCCCGAAATCCGAGTTCATGCGGCTCGGAAAGGTCGGTCTCAAGACAGTGCGGGCGTGCGGTGCATGCGGCTGCAGGAGCTTATGCGGTCAGGAATGGAGAGGTCTCATGCGGCTGAAGGGAATCAGGATCTATGCGGCTCGGGATCAGTGAGTCATGCGGCTGAGAGGACTCGGGTCCTCATGCGGCAGCGGGAGACTGCGGTCTATGCGGCTCGCAAGTATTGGAGTTCATGCGGCTCGGGATGGGCGAAGTCCCATGCGACAGCGGGGAGCAATGCCTATCGGCTGGGAGCAAGGGTGCATATACGGTTCGGGAAGAAGGGCCCCATGCGGCCGAACTAAATACTTGCCGCATGAACTTGTCATGCGGTCAAGTCCAGTTGATAGTGCATGCGGTTTCGAAGCTGACTTGCCGCATGAATATTCATGCGGTCAAGTGCTATCATGCGGCTCGGAACTGTGCTTCTTCTCCAAATTTCCGAAAAGAAGTACCCCATAAGCCATGGCTTCCAAGCTGCATAACTCTATCATCCGGAGCCCAATCCGAACTTCCATAGGTCAAAATGGGGTAGAACGAGATTCTCTACAACATGGAACCATCAAAACTAGAAAATAACAAGATTAAGTAGATCAAAACCCAAAAATCCAAAAATAAAGTAAATATAGATCTACAAGAATCTAGCCATGGAAAGTAAAAATGCCAAGTTCTAAAGAATGTTAAAATGCTGTAAGGAAGAGAATGAAGCAATAAAATCGGAGTTCTTCCATGAAGCAAGTTGTACTTGCCTAGCTCTCTCTCTCTTGGTAGGTGCAGGAGTTAATGGTGGAGAAGAAGAAGATATTAATGAAGAGAGAGAAGGAGAAAGGGTAATAAATACTATGGGTGGTGGTAGGTAGGGGGTTCACCCCTTGGTTCTTGATGAACCAAGGCAACCAAGCCTAGCCGAACCAAACCAACCCCAGGAATAAACCAAGCCTCACTAATCCAAAATAAACCAATGAACCATTAAAACCAATTAAACTATCAATGCCAATAAAACCAAGTCAGTACAAAATAAACCAAGAGAACTAATCATGACTAAATAAAATATGGGTCGAAAACACGTATACGTACACTAAATACGTATCACGAATTTGGGACATTACAGTCACAAAGTCTATTGTGATATGTTCCCAATTCTATTCCGGGATAGGAAGCGGTTGTAATAATCTGGTTGGCCTCTGTTGTTCTGCCTTCACTTGCTGACATATTAAGCAACGAGAAACGAATCTAGCTATCTCCCTCTTCATTCCGTTCCACCAGAAGTGCTGCTTGATATCTTTATACATTTTGGTCCCTCCGGGGTGTATAGAATACTGAGAACTGTGGGCTTCTATCATAATCTCCTGTCTGATATCTCCACTTGGCACACATAGACGTGATCCAAATCTAAGTGTACCATCTTCGTAAATTTTCATCTCCTTCCTGAGTCCTGACTCACATTCGTCCTAAGCTTCTGAATCTTTGGGTCCCGTGCCTGAGCTGTCTTGATCCTGTCTACCAAGTCGGATTGAACTCGTAGACTTGCCAGAATTCCAATCACTAGAAAGTATAACTTCGATGCCCATCTCTTGAAGATCTTCTAAGATATTTTTTTGTGATGTCAACATAAATGCGCCGTCTCTCCTGCTAAGAGCGTTTGCTACCACATTAGCCTTACTGGATGATACTGAAGCTCTACGTCGTAATCCTTGATCAACTCTAACCATCTTCTCTGTCTCGTGTTCAGTTTCTTCTGAGTGAAGATGTACTTCAGACTCTTGTGGTCTGTGTACATGTCCACTCGATCACCGTACAAGTAATTCCTCCATAGCTTCAAAGCAAATACTACTGCTGCCAACTCCAAGTCATGAGTCGGATAATTCTTCTCGTGGTCTCAAAGTTGCCTAGATGCATACGCTATCACCTTCCCATGTTGCATTAGGACACACCCAAGTCCCTTCCCTGACGCATCATAATATACAGTAAAACCTCCGGTCTTACTGGTAATGTAAGAATATGTGCCGTGATCAACTTCTGTTTCAAATTATCAAATGATGTCTGGCACTCTGCGACCAAATGAATGGCATATCCTTCCGTGTCAAGCGGGTCATGAGTGCTGAGAGTCATGCAAAGTCTGATACAAACCTTCTGTAATATCCTGCCAATCCTAAGAAACTTCACACATCTGCGACGGTCTTAGGTATTGGCCAACTCTCTACCGCTTCCACTTTCTTGGGATCCACTGCTACTCCAGCCCCTGATATGATGTACCCCAAGAATAAAATATGATCCGTCCAAAACTCACACTTGCTGAGCTTGGCGTACAACTGGTTCTCTCTCAGAACCTGTAACACTTTCTTGAGGTAAACTTCATGCTCGTCATCACTAGCTGAGTATACGAGAATATCGTCGAGGAACACAATGACAAATTGATCTAAGTACGGCATAAAGATGCGGTTCATCAAATCCATAAATATTGCTGGAGCATTGGTCAAACCAAACGACATTACTAAGAATTCGTAATGCCCGTACTTCGACCTAAATGTTGTCTTGGGAATATCCTCTTTCTTAACTCTCACTTGATGATATCCTGACCGAAGATCTATCTTGGAGAAAACTCTTACTCTACTCAATTGATCAAATAAGTCATCGATCCTTGGTAGTGGGTACTTGTTCTTTACTGTTGCCGTGTTGAGCTTTCTGTAGTCAATGCACAATCTTGATGATCCATGATTCTTCCCTACAAGTACCACTGGTGCTGCCTATGGTGATTCGCTAACTCGAATGAACTTCTTCTCCTTCAGTTCCTCTATGTGTTGATACACCTTGGCCTGCTCTGAATCTGCCATTCTATAAACTCGATCTGATATCGGTTTAGTTCCAGGTGCCAATTCTATACTGAACTCAATATCGCTAACCGGTGGTAGACCTGGAAGTTTTTCGAGAAATACATGAAGAAACTCTTCAACTACCTTCGGGACTGAACTTCTTCTATGCCGTCACT